>JADLZN010012047.1:0-127500 GCA_018155175.1 Sinocyclocheilus anophthalmus
ACCGCTGATTACAGAAGCGGCTTTACTGAAGATGCGCATTAAATATCGCATGCGATATATCGTGCAGCCCTTCTATTGATAGATTATAAAGAGGGGTTTTTTTTCTTAATTTTTGCTATGTCATACCATAGGACAAATGTATGGTACAGTTCAGTGAGAATGTTAAAAAAAAAACAATGAAAGAAATGTCTACGAAGTTGACCTGATACATGTTTCTCAAAGATCAGACTTCACACTACATAAATACATGCATTTCTTTTTCAAAAAAGGTCTTTTACAAAAAAGTATTGTGGTAGTTTGTCAACCACCCAGCTGTCTTCTATTGGTCGAACAAAAAGATAATCCCACCCCAGGCTTCTCAGCAGCGGAAGCCGTCATAGTTGGGTTAACTTGAAGAGCTGTGAATGGGAGAGTACCACAAATATATTTTTTGCATTCCCATTTGCTCAAATGGCAAAAGAAAAACTCCACGATAGTGTTTTCATGACTTTCAATAAAAGGGAAACCATTTGAGAACTGATATCGGCAGTCGAAATCGAACGAGGTCAAAAAAAAAAAAAAAAAATTTCCGTCCCTCCCACGCCGCTGCATGTAGAAACACCCTCGCATTAGCGTTAACTGTGTTTTTTTTTTGGTAATTTGATGTAAAGGTGATATGATACAAAGAATAGTGTTATAAAAGTACATACATTAAAAAAATAATAATAATTCAACTATGAAAAACTTAAGGATTTACGATGCTGATGACCGTTAAACGCGTCTTGTGAAAAGGGTCCATTGGTTGAGCCAAGTAAAACGAATCAAATTACAGTTAATAATCTCTAAGTACCTTCTCTTCTTATTTGGGAATAGAAGAAATTTAACATCAAATGATTTTTTCTTGCTACTTTGGTTGCTACGTGTTGCTTACTGGTCCGTTTAGTGAGATGTCTGAAAATTCATTCTACCTAGACAGCATATGTAATTGTGTCCAACACTGGACCGCGATTTGTAGGATCACAGCAGAGTTTGAATTCCCAAAATGCTAATAAAGTCGTACTGGCGCTCGTGCAGAAAGATTATGTTCTGACATCAGACCGCTGCTGTGTATTTTGTGGGAAACGTGTACGTAGGCTACTGCAATAATGCAACAAGTCGACAGATGCATTATTATATGCGGTCGGCTCGACGATCATCACCGTGCAGGTCAAACAAAGCTGAACGCGTTTTTCAGTTCATAAGCATACGTTTGCACACAAGTATGGCTGATTTCACTGTGAAGCATTAGCTGCGTGACACGAAGACACGTTTTAAATGGTTGTAAGGGAAATCGAGGACCTGAGATCAAAGTTATTCGCCAGGCCTGCGACAAGGAAACTGTGTGAGTGAAACACGCTCACGACGCGTACAAATGCCTAACAACTCTGTTAGTTTGAATAGTTCAGCAAGAAAACCTAGCGTGGTGTGTCTTACCCAGTATGCAGTGTACGGTAGTGATATGGAAAATCTAATTCACCCTCAGGCTGGGAAAAAAATAAAAAATACTAACTAGAAAGTTCAACAGAGAAACGTAATTTATTTGAACTTTACAACGGCACTCTCTCTTACATGTGAAAAACACCTTTTGCTTATCAGTGCCTGAGTAATTGGGAAAAAAAGGCCTAAATCGGAAGTCCGGAACATTCTTTTCATCTTAATTTCAAATGAAAGCGTTAACAGAAAGAGGGTTTTGGGGCCACATGTAAGGGGCAAGGGAGCACACGATTACACTGCACTTTACATCTTGAAAACATGCACAGCCAAAGTGTTCAGTAAGCAGAAAATCACCCCAGTTGGGAATTTTTTTTGCTGTACTCCACGTCTCCTCTTTCAGCCTGCCCTCCATGGCCATCAGCGCTCACCAGCATCAAAGAGCATTTTCTATCCGCCTTCCCACGTGTACTTTCCTACTTTATGATATGTTTGCCAAATTGCTTTTTATTCTTGCTCTACCCTTTCAATGCTTTCATACGTTAGATGTAGTAAAATTTACACTGGTTTCTGTGTCTATTATTGCGGTTATTCTTACGATATGTTTGCCAAATTGCTTTTTATTCTTGCTCTACCCTTTCAATGCTTTCATAAGTTAGATGTTGTAAAATGTACACTGGTTTCTGTGTCTATTCTTGGGGTTATTCTTAGGAAACTGTGCCAGTTGTACCACCAATATACAGCATAATGAACTGTTACTATAATTGATATGACATGTTTTACTAGGTGGTGATTTTGTATGAATCACATTATACAAAAACATACAACTTTTAGAAATAAAATAAAAAAGAAAAAGAAAAAAAAGAAGCAGCATGTAGGCCCACCCATATACATACGGTCAATTTTTTTTTTTTTTCTCTAAACTAACATAGAATGGCATCATACAAATTCATACGAATTAGCTACCAATTCACTAAGATAAAATAGTTACGAACTGAGTAAGAGTAGGCCAGTTTTATGTATTTAGTTATTTTTAATTGATTTGGTTTCATTTACCCTCTTTATGATGATTTATGATTATTTTAACACGTATTTGTAAGCACAATAGTTCTGTAATGTGATATTTTTACAAATTTGTTTATTAAATCAATCAATCAGTCAATCAGTCTTACTGACTTCAAACTTTTGAACAATAGTGTATGTTTGAGGTTTTATTTACTAAGAAATGAATTAATTTTATTCAGCAATTATAATGTTTCTTGAACATCAAATTAGCATATTAGGATCATGTGACTTACTGGAGTAATGGTTTCTGAAAATTCACTTTGTAATTCAGTTTGTACTTTGGGACTGAGGGGAAGAAAATACGATTCATTGATAATTGAGCAGTATCCATTTCCAATTACATTATTTCAAATAAACAAATACATGCATTAATTTCCTTAAATATTCCAGCAATGTCACCATTTTTTTCATTTCATTTCACATTTTTCATTTGGCACCATTTCAAGAGAATGACTGCACAGTGAGCAGAATTCACAAAACTTTAATTTCCACAGAATGTGAAATCATCTCTCACATATATAATTAGCACATAATCATTAGTCATAATTTCAAAAGGTGTAAGGGTCTAAATCATTTTGTGCTCTAGTTGTTTGCTCCCTAGTGGCCACTAGATCAGCGGAGCAAACATATCAAGGCTACGTTTACTCGACAACGATGTAGTCAAAAACTGAAACGTTTTTCAAAAAAGTTTCACATATACACAACAACGTTTTCAAAACGTTTCGCGTTTACACAGATCCGCGAAAACGGCCAAAAACGCTGAATTACGTATGCCAGACCAGTAGTTGGCGCTGTCACATTGTTAGCAAACAGTACCTGTAGGGAAGTGAAGATTATATGTTGTATATGATGCGTCTCCGCTGTTGGTTGTAATATTGGTGAAGTAAATCCACACTTTGCTGAAGAAGCGTTAGCAAACTCTTGAGCAGCAACAACAGTACTATGTACTCCTCCATTGTTGTGTATGTTTGTTCGCACTTGTCTTAGTTAGATTCCCGTATTGGGTGTTTACACGGAAACGATAACGGTGGCGTTTTTCAAAAACTTGCACTTTGAAACCTGTTTTAAAAAATATGCGTTTTCAGTCCCAAAAACGCAGTTGTCGTGTAAACGAACAGACAAAACACATAAAAAGTTGCCTGTTTTTGGCTGAAAACGTTGTCGTGTAAACGGCCCCTTACAGACTGCAGCTTTCAGCCAATGTTTTATCTTTTCTTTGCATCTCTGCCAGCCCCACTCTCTCAGGTAAAGCACTCACGGCAGGCAGCAAATGTATCCTTAATGCTACAAAATCGCACAAGCACAAGGGGGATAGAGCTAACGCTCTTGCCAAAAACGAGCACACAGCCTCTCCCACTCTCTCTTAGGACCTCAAGTCAGATACGAGCTTTAAATACAAGCGTGCTCAACCAGTCAGAACACCATTTTGTTTAATTTACTCTGACTTCATTGCAGTATTGCCAGAAAAGCCCTGAGGTAATTTTGCCCTCCTTTTTTGCAGGTGGAGATGCAATTATAGATGCTCTTTTTATATTGTCGAGATTGCAGTGTGCATGTGTGTGCGTCTGTTTGTTTTGCATGTGTGTATGCAAAATATGCTCTCTGCACAACTGCGGTACAGAGCTGGATTATGTTCAGGTAGGGCATTTGCTCTCTCTCTCTTGTCAATGACATTTCCAATGTTCCCCTCAAGGTGATTTTTTTCCCCTGCTGCACCTGTAACCTTTCTCACCTGTGTTTCTACAATTCTAGGCCAGAGGGGGGAAGTGGAATTTGAGAAAGCAGCCCGGCCTGACAGATATGACAGTAAACACTTTTTTTGGATCTCCTTGGCCCATACGCACTTTGTGAATTGGGAAGTGGGTGTTTGTGGGGGCGTGTGTGGGCTTGCTGATGGAATGGCATGAATCCTTTGGCTTTATTTTCACATGGCTTTGTGTATACTGTATTAACTTTTTTTAAGTTCTGTTGATAAATTGCTGATCTTGGATGTAAGAAGCCAAACTGGATATTTTCTTTTTGAAGTCAACATGAAATGGTATTTGCAAACCATTTTACTTCCATGACATATTTCAGTAAAAAACAAGATATTCAAAAAGAAAAAAAAATGAATGGATGTATCTGGAATCGACTGAAATATCAAATGTAGACAGTGCAGAGTCATTTTTAATTTAATGTTGATTTTAACAGCGAGCATTAGTGGCATCCCTTGTGTGCTTCACAACAGTAGCACAATTTGTATGGCGTATTGTGTAAGCGACCTTTAATGGAGTTGCTGTGGATTCAGTTCAGTCACTTATGATCAGTGCTGGAAATTGTCAAGGTTTATTGGGGGGACTCTAGTTGGGGAGTCATGGGGATTTTATATGTAACTAACTTACCAAATACTTATTTCTATACTTTTCATTTAAGGTGGACATTTAGGTTAACGTAACCATGAACATAATACTTAACCATAACAGTGATAATAAATAAAGCTGAGACTGGAAGTTAACTTAGCCTGAAGTAACTTCTCACTCTGAAGCTTGTTGCGGAGGACATGCACTGATAGAATATTCCGGCAGCATTCACGAAAGTCAACACTGTGCAACCCCAGATGCAAATGAACTTATGAACTTCTTTGGGCTATAAACAAGACTGAAATACTTTTCATTCTCCTTTAAAAATGTAACCAGTTTGAACCAGAACGGCACCCCCCTCCCCAATAAAGTTACATCCCAGACTCTGTTTCACCCCATTTCCAGCCCTGCTTATGATTGTTCCATTTCAGTTATGAAGCTGCCTTAGGAAGTAGTTGGCTATGAAGACAGTAGACACTGTGGTAGCTCACTATTGGAACAGAACTATGGAACATCATTCAGGCCAAATAGCACGTGTGTCTTGCAGACTGAATCTGGCATGAATAAAGGAACAGTGTGGAAAGAGCAGGAAAATAACTGTTCCATGACCTTCACATGAATGTCTTTGTGTGACATCTTTTCTCTTTTACTCTGTATAAGGGTGGAAAGGGTTTTTCCAAAGTGGACATATAGTATGCTTTTCCACAGCAGTATCTCATGTCACTCAAGGCAGGGTTAGAACCGATGTCTGCAGAAAGTCACCATCTGTGTGGTACTTAATAAGAGAGTTCCCCCCAAAACGACAACATTACTTTTTCACTCCTTGTCATTCTAAACTATTATGACTTTCTTTATTCAATGAAAAACAAGAAGCGTTGACGAACATCTTGGCTGTTCTTTTTTCATCTAATGACAGTAAAAGTAGACTGGGGGGTCAAGCTCCTAGATGACAAATAGCACTTTAAAAGTGTCATAAAATAGTCCATGCAACTCATGAATAGGCCAGGACACACAACGCCATTGGTTTGACAATTTTGGGTGTATTTCGTATTATTTGCACTAATAAGATCCCTGTTGGTGGCCTTTTTGGGTGATTGAGCATGTTGAATCATGTTAGGCAGGCTTGCTGTTCAGCTTAGCGAACCAGTGCAAAATGGAAGTGAAGATGGCACACAAGAAGATTCTTCTCATTTTTCTTCATCTCATCTGTGATGATTTTCATCAAAACCATCTGAATGCCGAAAACAGACTACTGTCCCCTGCTGGTATGGAGAGTTGTTTTCACTTATGCAGACACTGTACATTCACTCTACTTGGCTGTTGGCTGTAGTCTTTGTGATGTGTTCAAGCACAACATTTTGTGACCAGATGCAGGCCGACCTTTAAGTGAGAAAGATAATTTCAATTTCTGCCAAGTCTTTTGTTTGTTTGTTTTTTACTATGTTCATCCGAAACATTATGGGACAGAAGAATACATATGATACCAACTTAAAATCTGGCCACAAAAAGGTATCACTGAAAGCAACAAATACTGCCTGTACCTTCTGGAATAGCCTTCTTGTCAGGAGAGCACAAATGATGCTATAAACACACTAGATTTTTGGAATGGAGACAATGAAAGTTATCAGTGTTGCTCAACAGTCTAAAAAAGGCTTGGTAGAGATTTGACGCAAACATGGCATCACTCTCATTCCTAACTGATGTTCAATGTGAGGATCTCTGCAGGTCTGAGATCAGTATCAGCGTGTGTGTATGTGTACACGTCTCCTGCTGTGATAGATCTGGAAGGTTCTGGCTCTCTGAGGACGGTATCAAAGGAAGGCCAAGCTAGAGCCAAGCCGGGGGCCTTCAGCAGACCGGGGTTCAAAGGCTGTTATCACCTCTTCTGTCAGATCCAGCAGAGCCCTGCGCTTTGATTGGCTTCTTGTCTTGTTAGAACTCTGCGCTTTCTCTTTCACTCACACTCCCTCAGACGAGACTCAATCTCTCTCAGGAGATACAGAAGAACCTGATGGACAGTCTCAAGAGCGGTGGCTGAGGACCTGAGGATGGGAACTGATTTGTTCAAGACAAAAACTAGAAGCCTCTACACATTGAAAGTGACACACAAGTTCTTGGGACAAATGTTTTTTTAGTGGTCATAGGCCTTATAACAAAACACAACATGGCCAAATTCATATTAAAACAGCTTTTCTCTGTTTAAAATGAGGACAAACACCACTGAAACAGCTAGGGAGCTACAGTATTTTATGTCGTTATTTAAGCATTATTTTGCAAATTATTAAATATGTGCATAAGGTTACAAAGTACTGAGCCTTGCACTTGACATGCAGAGAAAAAAAAATAAAAAATAGAAAACAACAATTTAAGAATTTCTTGCCGTAATTTAATTCATTCTCTCGGTTTAGTTAAATCATGGCCACATTGTTTAATCTGTTCCCATGTATAAATGTAGTTATTAGTCAAATCTAAAATAACATTGTTGTAAGTACGTGAAAGTCAGAAATGCACATATTGGGTGCGTGACACAAAAATGTTAATGCTCGATGCATTGAAATTAAGCATACCATATACACTAGACCGACCCTAAACCCTAACTGATAGAAATTAGCAAAGCCAATCTTGGAAACAACATATGGGAAAAAACCAAGCCATATAGCTTCCTTATACAAGGCTTTCGAGCTCTTTAGGGAGCTGGGCATGTGTGCTGCGCGGTACCAGGTGCGTACCAAGCAAGTTTACGAGGTCAGAAAAGCATCCGTATGGAGTGGATATATGATGGCAAAGTGTTAAAAGTATAGTTTACAAATCATTGTCGCGACGCAGCTCATGAGGAAATATGAATAATTAACCATAACTAGTTATAATTAATTATTCATATTTTAGATCCGCTGTAGATATTTAGCTGACCACTCACGGTCAACCGTCTTGTCAATTCTAAGAAAGTTAATTTCCTAGTTAAAGGAAATAACCTTCTTACTGTACAATTCTACAAAAGCTTGTAGCATAACTCTGCATGATTAAGTGACTCCAGTTATAAGCAAACAATGAACCACGTCAAGTGTGATACAAGTAAGGTTTTATTAACTACATAAACACATAAACTGGTCTAACATCCTACATAAACACATAAACTGGTCTAAAATCTACTTAAACTGGTCTAACATACACATACACACACACATACAGTTGGTATAGGAAAGGGTTAAAGCTTAACTCAGTACAGAAAGGGGCATAAGGAATTAAATTTATGGAACAATTTGCATATTCATCAGATCTACACCTGAGGGAAACGTCAGATTCTTAGTTCAAACACACCTTTGTAAAAAAGGTGTAACTGATACTTAATATATAAATTAATAAGACCAAGTTTGATACTTGCAAGTCTCGTCTGTCTGAAAATAGATTCCTGATGCAATCTTAAGGCCCAAGATCTTGCTGAAGTTGGTTGATGAGAAAGAACCAGTTTGCGTCAGAGTAACTTGATGAATGGAAAGGACAAGGCCGAAGCCTGACACGAGCTTAGAGTTTCCGGGAGCGTTTTTCTCACATCATCTGACTTCAAACAAACCACCGACTGGGTGGGTCCCTGGAGCAGGGCCTTTAATGGCGGAGAAGATCTCCGCCTTTCAAGATGGGGTTGTCCAATGAGAAAGGCAGAAATTCAGAGCGGGAGGTTGCAATTGCTGGAGGGCTTTATGACCCTTGTCTCTAAGCATGGTAATTTGCAAATGGACTTGAATCGGAATTACTAAAAGTTCTCAGGTCCCTAATATATATTGCCTATGTACCATTATATAATATACACGCTTGTTTCGATTATAAGAAGGCAAATTCATAGATACTAGACAAGGTAGGATTACAAAAAGTGAAAGGATGACAGGAGTGTGTTTAGATTATAAAACTGCATCACAGTTTACAATTTCAAAGACAAAATACACGATGACAATAATATATACCCAATGACCTGAAGGATCATGTGTGTTAATTCAAAGAAGGTTTTCCTATGAATTAATCAGTAGAAAAGTCCATTCCTTGTGGATTTTCCTTATGGGCATGGAAGCGATTTTCTTCACCTAAATTCCAGGAGGTCGTAAATGTCAGCATTGCTATGGAACCAGGGGCCTGTTCAGCTTACTGGGGTGTTACAGAGTATTTGTTAAATCTAGCTAACAAAATATATATTGTGGGTTTGAGTGGTCCAGACGCTACATCATGCAATACGGTAAAAGTATTACCATATTGTTGTGCAAGGAGCCGTGCAAAAATAAGCCTTTATTCATCAATAATATGCCTCAGGAATCATAATTTGTGTGAAAATGAACAAAAGTTGTTGATGTTTTACTGCCTGTAAGTGCTTGTTTCATCTAGAAACAAGTGAATTAGATAATAGATGGTAAAACTACACTTCACGTACAAATACCTAAGAATATTAATATGATCATGTTAAATAAATGGGTACTTTGTGTATTTGGCCATTGATTTTTGTTTCCAAACATCTATACTGTATTTAAACATGTATTAAATATGCAGGTTTTTTTAAGAGGTACTACTCATTTCTCTTATACGCATTTGTTTAATGTGGAAACAAGATTAAGTGTACCTTTAAATATTAAAATTTATACTATACTACATGACTTTTGATTTGATATACAAAACCAATTAAACCCTGTAACCCTTGAAGAATATTGCTCTGAAGGAATTTCTTAATTAAAACTAAAAGTAATTGTAGTAGAATGCGAATGAGAGCCTTCTTTGAAAGCATTCAAATATATCTCCAAGCACTTTTCCATTTTTAATGTCATATTTGTAGAAACATTTCTCCCTTAATTTGTACATATAGACGCCCAGGGAGCCCTTTGTAAAATTCTATAGTGCTAACAGGGCAGATTCAGGAGTTTGACTGAGTGAGGCTGCTAAAAGTAAATCAAGTGAATGGCTGTGAAACGCGGTGGCGTGTGATGCCTGTGACAGGCTGGCCAGCAGCGTCACACATGGAATGCATTATAAGTATGTGGAGAAGAGGGCGCCTGGCTCATTCACTTTCCTCTGATGTCCTTCTCACTTTGAAGATGTCCTCCAGGTCTGCTCACCTTAGAATCTTTATCTAAGCACAATAGATGAGCAGTGAAATATACCCTCCAATAGCTGGGGATTCATGGATTTTATGCTGGAATCTCTACTATTTCAGAGATAGGATTTCACACCATGAAAATAAAACTTTGTCATGAAAATGTAGCACTTATTTTAAAAAATATTGACCGGTAAACAGTATTGCAGTTTCAGAAATCACAATGTTTTGCAGTTTATATTGTGATAGGTCATTCTTTAATTTATTGCATAAGGCATTGTGATTGGTCTTCTTCCTTGCTTTAATTTTTTCAAGAATTGTTTTCTGAAGCTTCAAGCAAACGTGAAATGTGTGAATGATGCACAGTAAATAGTACAAATTACAGTTAATTTAAACAATGAAATTACAGACAACATTTATAAATCCATTAAAATATGTTACAACATTTCTGATTAATCAATTGAAAGCACTGCAGTTATTCACATAAGTGTTTGCTGAGAGCCTCTAAATAATATAATTCAAATATATTATATTATTGTGACAGACAAGTAAATCAACAAGTTACTCCAAAAAAAGTTTTTTTAGAAGTCAATGTATTGTTTATTCCATATAACTAAAAATTTGTCTGAACTACAATCCACTTTCGTGGAAGAAAACAAGGTTTGGTTTGTTTCTCAGGTAGCTGAACCTACCTAAAACGAATTACTAAAATGCTGGGTGAAATACAACCCAGCGCTGGGTAAAATATGGACAAAACCAGCGATTGGGGTTTTGAACCAGTGGTTGGGTTACTACCAGCCCGATCTCATGGCAATTCGTACATATTTTACAAGGTGGTTAATTCGTATGAATTCGTACAACCTCACTTGTACAAATTTATATGATTTATGCTAAATCGTATGTATTTTACGAGTTCCCCAATTCGTATGAATTCGAACAAATGAAATGACCTACCCTAACCCTGCCCCTAAACCTACCCATCACTGGGGTCTAGACAAATCGTACAAAATCGTACGAGTGAGGTCGTATGAATTAGCCACCTCGTAAAATACGTACGAATTGGTCGTGAGATAGAGTTGGTTATTACCCAAACATTTAACCCCAAACGCGGTTGCAAAAAACAGCATTTGGTTAGAGTGGTAACTAACAGTAATATGTCGCTGCCCATTCCTGAGCAATGGTCCTTAGGTAATGTGAAAATAATCTAGTTTTCATTTAAGTTTGTCATCTGAAATGAAATAAAATAGAAATATTAGCTTTGCTTCAATTACAGAAAACTGTTTAAAACATGTCAGTTTTAGTTAACAATAACAACACGGCAGTGGATTCCTATGTATTATTGAGTTTGAACTAAGCAAATGAATGATATTTAATTAACCAAACAGACATGCACATTAAATTTTTATATGTTTCTTCAAAACATACTGTAACTGCATTTTTCCTTCAGCTGATTGGTTTCACAAGTCTACAAGCGCCGCTTATGGCGTCTGGGACTGATCATAAACCAGCAATCTCTGTGTGGAATGTGTTCGTTGTTATTTTTTCTTTAGCACTCGAACTGTTCAACTCATGTGCCTTTAATCACTCCCATACTATCACACACTCCCTTCAGGACAACTAGAAGAATTGGCCAACTGATGCAAATAAACATGAAATATTTACACACCCACCATCATAAAATGAAGGCGGCACACGTCAGGTCTTAAACCGGCTGAGGTGACTTATCCTGGACCAAACGTGGGATGGAAGCAGTTGGGAAGACAAAGGAAAAAAAGAGAGAGAGAGAAGGGGGGTGAGGGGTTTCCTCGGCCGGATCAGGTCAACATCTCTCTTATCTCAACACATCTGTTTCCTCAAGCTTCCACCAGGGTGACGATCCCTATTGGATTACACAGATTGGAGGAAACCAGAGCTAGTGTTTGACCACTCATTTAGAGAAGACGTAGTGGAAGTGCCCAGCATGAAGCTACTGACATGAAGTCATATCCTCCAGCAGCATTGCATCATCAAAGTATTGCTATGAACGACTGCTTTTTACAAAGTTGCTACTTGCAAACTATTATTAGCGGCATTTGCTAATATTTTGGTTATAGGGATGTGAAGAAAATCGCATAGACTTGCACTGAAGGAAGGCCTCGAGACATAGCTAGAGACCAGAAATCCACAGAAACCGTGACATGGATCAGTGAGAAACCATCTAGCAAAGACCCAGAACATCCCGTGTGCGGACAAACATTCAGAATACATTAACCACAAAGCAACGCCCTGGAAACAGTAGAACTAACATTACACAATGGATAGAAAGATAGTTAATGAAAGATATGATGTTAAACATCAACATCTGATGTTGTAAAATAGCTAACAGCAATACCGCATGTCACGAGTTAAATTTTAAATAATAATTCCAGTACTACTTCTACAACTACAACTAATAATAAAGCTAATATAGTTAAAATGTATAATTGTTATTACTTCTATTTTAATATTTTTAACACAAGTAAGAGGCGGTATTACTATTATGCTAATACAAACAACACAAATATAATAATAATAATAATAAACAATAATAATAATAATAATAAATGCATTCTTAGGTCATTGTAAAATAGTAATGTCATGACATGTCAATTAAAAAACATGAAATAAATAATGAGTAGAAATTAATTATAATTATAATATAACAAACAAACAATAATAGGACTATACTGTAATAGTATTAGAATAATATGACAAGTTTTTATTGTAAGTTCATGTAAAAAGTTAATATATTACAGTAGGTATCTGAAAATTTTCGATAATTAACAGTATTTTTCCATAAAAATAATCTAAACAAATTAAGGTAGAATTCAACTAACTTTTAATTAAGCATTTTTATTAAAAATATTTTCTTATTCTATTTATATAATGGTATATAAAGATTACGTATTATTATTATTGTTTATTATAGTACTACTAGTTAATAGTGTAGTATTGAAGTTATTATTTATAGTAATAATATTAATATTCATATTAATACATAAGAAGAAGAAGAAGAACAAATAATAAGAACTATGACATGCAGATAAGGTATGATAATTATGATACTCAAATGACATGCAGTATTGACATGTTTATTTTCACATCAATGTTTGCTAAGAAAAGCCTCCAAAGAATATAATTCAAAGATATTACATTATTTCAGCAAACAAGCGAATCAGTTTCTACAGTCTCACAGTACATTTGCTTAAAAAACTAACAAGGCATGTAATAAGTTTTCATCATCGCTAGCAGCACCTTTTTAATATTAAGGGTCAGGGTTTCATTTGAAATGACCTGTTGGCGCAGCAAAGCGTGAGGCTAGACCTCACCTGAACTCTTTAATGACTTTTACAGAATAACATATTCCACTTTAGGATGTTAGGCACCCAGAGCGGGCTGGGAAAAACAAAAAAAACAGAATTAGTCATGTATTGTGCGGTCAATATGACATGGCACAGAGAGATTTACGGCTGATCCACTGGAGTCTCTCCATCCATCTGTACGGCAGAAAATGAGAGACTGATTGCATTAGTTTCTCTTTCTCCTCTCAAAGGTCTCTGCAGATGTTGGAAGGAAGGGGGAGGAAGCGACACTTCACAGACGTGCTGGGATTCGGCCCACGGGGGTTAGGAGGAGTAGGTTATACAACCAGCTGTAGCTGATAAACTCCGTCTTTCCCCATCCCATCTGTGTGTACAGAGAAGAAGAAACCACATTTCCTCTGCTTTTTGAAAGGGTTGGAAACACATCATTTGACAGAGCTCATGTTATATGTTACCTAAGCAAATGCTGGGCAATAATAAAGAGCCACATGTACTTTATATTGCAGGTTATTTCCAGTAACTCTCAGTTTGTCCAACTAACAGGAAATGCATTTACAGTAATACACTTATGAAGTTAATGGAAACAGGCAAGCGGGTCGGAGGGATTAAAAGCAGGAATGTGACGCTTGTAGTTTTGTTAAAGCACTTGAATTTTCCAGTAAAATGTTTGAGTTACTCAAGTTATGTTTGAACTACTTGAGTCATCCTTTTGAGGAAAGACTACTTTAGTAGTGGAGAAAATCTTGACTTATTTGAGTGGACTCAATCAAATAAGTCAGATAATATATATATTTTTTTTGTTAAATAATTGTTTTGCACGCGCACACACACACACATGTGTTTTCATGTTTTATGGGGACATTCCATAGGTGTAATGGTTTTTATTCTGTACAAACTGTATTTTCTATCGCCATACACCAACCTTACACCTAAACCTACCCTTACAGGAAACTTTGTGCACATTTTTAGATTTTCAAAAAAAACTAATTCTGAAAGATTTATAAGCCTTTTGAAATATGGGAACACTGAAAATGTCCTCATAAATCACATTCTCGTTGTAATACCTATCATACCCATGTCATTATACAAATTTGTGTCCTCATAAACCACATAAACATGCACACACACACACACACACACACAAAATAAATAATTTAAAGTTTGTTATATTTAATATTATAGGGGCAAAATTTTTTTTATTATTAATATATTTTTCAATTTATTAAACATTTTAATAATTGTTGAAATCTTGACTTATTTAATTACACTAGATTAGTTTTTCTTTTTTTAAATGGCACATTTTTACACACATACTACACAAATAAATAAATAATAATACAGATTGTTATATTTAATATATGTTAATATTTAAAATTTTAATAATTCATATATTTTTAAGTGATAAACATTGTAAATGTTGAAATTATAAAATAACTAATACTAATTAAATAAATAATTTAAAGATCCTTATATTTAATTGTTTATTATTTATATATTATAAGAGTTAATAATTAATATATTTCATGAATTAAACATTTTTTTAAATAATTAAAATAAATAAATATCCTTGTATTTAGTAATTGTTTAATTTGTAATCTTTTAATTATATAAATATTTTCACAATTATTGAAATAATTAAATTAGCAAATTAGCAACCGTCCTGGCAACTACATTGTAAAAAAACAACATCTAAGCAATCACATATATTTTTGCATAGGCACTCGTGTGTAACAAGTGGTAATTACACTCTAATATAAAGTATTATGAACAAAAATCTGTAACACTTTATTTTAGTGTCCTTGTTACATATTTTACAGATACTTTCTACAGCAAAAACAGTAAATTATGCAGAATTACAAGCAACTAAGTAAGTACATGTAGTTAATTAATAGGTAACACTTTATTTTAAGGTGTCCTAGTCACACATGTTACATGTACTTACTCCCAGATAGCAATATGCATACTACAGCGAGCAACCCGACCCAACACTAATCCTACACCATACAGTAAGTAATGTACTTAATTGTATAATTACACTGTAACAAAGTCACCTTAAAATAAAGTGTAATCAATTAATACTACTCTGTACTTAATTGTACAATTACATTGTAACAAATATACTTTAAAATAAAGTGCAACTCCAAAATCTTTAGCCGTGGATCAACTCTCTTCCCGTCTCTCTCTTTTGATTTGAACCTGGGGCCTCTCTGTCATATTATGATGCATTCATTCCACCTCCAAGTACAAACTTAACCAGGGTGATCCATTGTACTCCTCCAGCAGGGAGGTGGGCCAGTTCTTGCTTGCTCTGCAATCCTCCACAAAACTCAGGATGCCCCCAACCCCTTTCTATTGAAACAGGGGTTCGAATAGCAATGAATGAAACCAAAGGAGGATAAGGATACGGCTTTAACAGGGCCACAATACCACCAAACAAATCTAGACTTTAACATTTTCCGAAGAAAAAAAATTGTGAAAATTCCCTGCCATGATTGCTAGGGCTTTGTGATGTGTTTTATGTGGTTGTTAGGTGCTTTCTTATCAACCCAAGTCTTCTAAAATACCTCTTTCAATGTAACTATGGCATCTTTTGGCCTATTTTGTCATCTTGTAGGTTGAAAATTGTAAGTCAGATCACTTAGAAAAGTAATAGCACACATATTCTCAAGAAGTCGCATGATTTGAGGTTTCATTCATGTCTCTATGACTGATGCAATGAGTTATACACTAACGTTGAGGGATGAAGTCATTGCCATCATCTATAAATGCTGCACCGCTCCCCTGCTGCGCTGCATTCTTCCTTCTTTGAGAGCAAATGTAAAAGTGAAATCTTCAAATGATCTTAAGGAACATTACAGGATTTTTGCCTATTCATCTGGAGCAAGAATCACTCGAGACGAGTGTTGAATCTTCATGAGAAGATTGAGCGATGCCAAATCACTTTCCTTCCCTTGATCCCATCTCCAGTCTAATGGTTCATTTGAAGCTCTTTCATGGTGTAGAGGAGTATCTGGAGAACATCATGTGATCATGTGATCTGTCAGCTATTCGATCTTCAAGAAATAAGAAGATCAGGAGGATCACGGAGGTGCCATCAGGAAGCCAGCGAGAATTCGCAACTCTAAGCACGTTCTGCTACAGGAGAACTTTTCCTTATTACTCTACCCTCCTCAAATGTTGTTTTTCCCATCTGTCAGACTTCGCCTCCCAAGGGCAAGGCAGGGCAGAAATCAATGCCTGTCTTTATATTGCCTCACACATGGGAATAAGAAGAAGAAAACCCAAAGTAGTCGCTCCTCAAGCAACGCAAGCACCACTACAGAGCAGTTTCGCAAACGCTCAGGCTTTGTTCGCTATTTTCGTTTACATCTGTTCTTGTTGTCGCCGTCTTGTTCCACAATGGCTTCAAATGAAGTCACGTACAAGACATTTTTAGCATGGTACCAGAAGAGATTCGATACTGAGGCGGAAGAACACGCGGCGTATTGTATCGCTGAGCTTTTGAACATATGCTGGGGCGTTCTCATCTTCAAAAGCCAAGAGTAACAAACACAGTGTGGTGTTTCCAAATCAGAGTCTCACTAGATGATGTCTTCATAACCATCACTCGCACATGAGATGCAAAAGCAAGATTAAAGCAAACAGATGCAACAGATTCCTCCTGGTTAACAAGACAAGCAACAACAAAAACAAGCCGATCTGTGTCAGTCACATCTGCGTCTGCCTGAAGCCACCTCCGACAACTTGACTGAAACTCTATTTGATCTCTCAAAGGCATTGAATCTAATATGACAATTATACACTTGAACCGCATGCTAGCTGAGAGCTCTCCACGATAATGAAACTCAATATGAGTTAATTACATCCTTCTGTGGCCACAAGCCTGGTTATGGAGCGCGCCAGCATTTCGTGCCACTTCAGAATGTGATTATTGCAAGGGCCATTGAGGAGATATCAACAAAAGTTTATTACAAAGGGATGTCCACAGGACCACTCAGCAAGTGTCTTTTCCAGTCTGGTCCACACCTCGCCGCCGTCGCGACATTGTTCCAAAGATACTGGGATCCCATAAGCACTATTAAATCAATGTAAGGGTGCAGAAATTAACAGCTGGCTGCTCTTGGGCCTCCAGGGCAGCGCCATATGGAACGAGGAGGAAGGGCGTATCTTACACCAATGCCTGTGGTCCAAACATCTTCCTGCGATCAGCTGTACAAGAACTGACCAACAGCTGCTGCACTGCCTTTGCCTTGAGCTGTACTGAAGAATAGCCGAGTAGAAAATCAAGGCCAACACGTTTGGCATATGGGTCAATGACTTTTCCTATTTAGTTATTCAAAACAATACATTAAAAATGTGATTCTTGAATATACCTCTTCCGTAATAAGCATGTTTTCAGTCTCTCAATGGAAATTAATTGTGATCATTTTTGTGGGGCTAAAAAAAATCCAATGCGTCTTTGAAATTCTTTGAAGATAATATTTAAAAAAAAAAATGTAAACGCTACTATTAAAACTATTAAAATATTTGTACTTTTTAAAGAGAAACCCCTGTAAACCCTGAAACTTTTTATTTTTTATATATATATATAATATAATATATATATATATATAAGATATACATATTATATAATGTTGATTTTATTTTTTGCCAACAAACATGAATGGGATAACCTCAGAAATGTCATGATAGTCATGGTTCAATATTCATGTATTGACATATTTTTGCCTTGAAACATAATGAAAACCTTTTTAAAATGGATGATAGAGTTCAAGGGTGCTAGGAAATATATTACTTTTAACTTATGGTTACACCACTTGACATTTCAGTTATTCAATCAACATTTTTATTGAAAATGGATTAAAAGCATTTATACAGAAGTGTATAAAACCAACAGGAATACAAAGATTACGTTTCTTAGAATATGGCGCACATTTTTAACTAGATTTTTCTCTTTCATTCATTCTCTATTTGGCAGTGACCCAAACACTATTAACTCATCACTGTGACAGTAGACTGCAGCACATTCACACAAAATGACAACATTTGATAATCCCAAGCATCAAGGAAAATTGCACTGTTTTGAGTCTCATAATAATAATATATATATAAAAAAACTTTTAATGTTCCATTTAGTCCCATTCCATGACTATATCAGCACTTAACTCAGTTAATTATTTTAAAATACAGAAGCTGCAGGATTTAATTTTATTTTTATGTGCAATGCAGGGCTCCTGGGGTAAGGGCCCAGGAGCCCTGTTCGGTATCCATTTGAGGCAAAAGTAATCAAATGATTCGTAATGCTCAGCAGAAAAAAGGGAAATGCAGCATCTTAGGAGATAAGAAATCAGTTTCT
This sequence comes from Sinocyclocheilus anophthalmus, assembly GCA_018155175.1. Lineage (NCBI taxonomy): Eukaryota > Metazoa > Chordata > Actinopteri > Cypriniformes > Cyprinidae > Sinocyclocheilus > Sinocyclocheilus anophthalmus. The sequence goes on from JADLZN010012047.1 coordinate 18,622, forward strand.
GCTGTGTTTTGATTTGATCAGATCTAGTGAGAGTAATGCTTCAAGGTACTCACGCGCTAGTGCTCCAGACTCACTCAAGACAAATGATAAAGCTGACCTCCAATGCAAATGTATAAAAAAGTCCCCATGCACTAAATACAAGTGACATGCTTTCATTTGAAAAAAAAAGTCTGTGGCACACCATTGCAATCTTTTTTTTATATAAAACATAGTGCATTCCAAATCAGACACTATTGAAATATCTCTTTGAAAATTATAGAGATAAGAAAATATTTTATCTCATTAGCAGGCCACACAGAATTCTGCACAAAGCTCCAAAGATTCCAGTCCAACATATTTTGTTTAGACGGGACACATTAAAGCAATCGTCTCTTTTCATAAAATAAATAAATAAATGGTCTCACTTTATATTAGGTGTGTTTAAAGGAATAGTTCACCCAAACATTTTGTCATCATTTAGTAACCCTCATGTTGTTCCAGACATGCATGAATTTCTTTCTTCTGCTAAACATAAAAGATATTTTGAAGAATGTTGGCAACCAAACAGTTGCTAGTAGCCACGGCTACAATAGCCCCCTCCCCCCATACTATGGAAGTTAATGGCTACCATCAACTGTTTGGTCGACAAATGCATAATCAATACAATTAAGCACATTTCTTCTTCACAAGGGATTAATTGGACTAAAATCAGTGTAGTGCATGATGAGTCATACAGGTTCTCTTGCTCCATTTTCTTCAAAGGGAATTTTAAATATGTATATTCTCAAAAAAAATTAATTTGGTCAGCATTTAGAAACTTAACAGGCAAACATTTTGACTAATAATAATGAAAAAAAAAGAGTCTAGTACATTTTTTCCAATATTCCAATCCTTTCCACAGAATGACATAAAAAATCAGTACAGTAAATGCCAAAAATCCAACAGATCCCACTGATTAGCATTTATCATAAGCAAAATGCGATTCCAAGATTGACAACATCAAAATAGCACAGAGGTTTATTCAGTAGTTTATCCAGTAGTCTGTTTGTAGTGGAACAGACAAAACCTCTTGAGCTGGGTCAATGTGACCAGTCTTGACGTGCGTAACTGCACATAATGGAGCCATCTAGCATTTGTAAACTTCCATCCCTGAGGCTTCAGAGCAAGTGATTTGTTTAGGGGTTTTAACATGACGGCCGTCTTCAGATAGCAACATGTCTTAACCACTGAGAAACACAAGGACCTCCGAAGCCCCCAGGTTACATAGCCCTGGTTGAAATCAAACCATGCCAGATGGAAGAAACAGTTCACTTTAAAGATAGTATTTCAAGTTTTTAATCTCAAAAGAAGTCAAACATGATCCATAATGCTCATGTTTTATTTAGAAAAAACATTTTGGGTTCCACTAACAAGAACCTTTCATTGGATAGTTCTTAAAATAACCTTTTAGTCCTAGTGTGAAGAACGTTTTAATACTCAGAAGAACCATATTCCACTATAAAGATGCTAAAGGTACTTCTTGGAACCATAGATGTTAAAGGGGTCATATGATCCGGATTCAAGTTTTCCTTTCTCTGTGGAGTGTACAAGCTGTATGTGAATTGATAAGATCCCTAAAGTTGCAAAGACTAAAGTCTCAAACCCAAAGAGATATTCTTTATAAAAGTTTAGACTGGTCCACACCCTCCTAAAACGCCTCATTTAAACACGCCCCCACATGTCTATGTCACAACGTGGGAATATTTGCATAACACCGCCCCAAATGTTCACACAAAGAAAGAGGCGTAACTTTATTGTTGCTGCCATCGCCGCCACCATGTTGTGAAGACGCTTTGTGTTTCGTTGCGAAAGTGAAAATACTTTGTTTGGCCTTCCAAAAGAAGACACGACTAGAAATCAGTCGTTAAGTTTTATTTACAACACTGTTCAAGAACAGTACAACCCAAATATTCGAGTGTGTGCAGCACATTTTACGGAGGACAAGGACTGTTTCCTGATCCTGGTAGACTACAATGCCGGCTGTTCTGAATCAAAGACTGTAAGTACGTCTTTTATATTTAAAGAATTTGCCACTGACGATTAAAACACGAGTTTTGAGCAGTGTAGTGTAGGGCTTGTTGTTTGTAATTTCTCCGATGACACAAATGCAGACATGGTTTTATGTTTACGTGGCGCAATGCAACGCAACACGTAAAAAGACAGTTTAAGTCATTATAATCAGTAATTATGGATGCAACAAATGCCTCGTTTACAGTGTTGGGCAGTAACACAGTTTAAATAATTACTTAGTAACACGTTTTTCAAAATAGTAATTAGAGTGTAGTTACAAGCCGAGGTCTCTATACGTTTCTGCCGCGTTACATTGCTGACAGAATTCAGTGTTTTATAATCTAGAGATTGTAGAAAGGATGTAGCACATGCACTGTCGAGTCAAGTGCCAGTAGATTAGAGATATGATAGATTCATTATGCATATTTATTGGTTATATAATGGAGATTGCATGAACTGAGATGTCATTAGAGGGGGGGGGGATGATAAGGCTAGCGCTCTTTTGCTGGATCTGCCTGCTAACCATGCCCGCAGCATTTCGCTTGATTTAGTGAAAAATAAAAGTGTTTGGAATGTTGATGCTTTAATAACCACATATTTAATCGGGAGCGTGGATGCTGGATTTTAATCTCATGGAGTAAAAAAGTAAACGTAACAAGAAGGTAACTAATTACAATTACTTTTGGAATTAAAGTAATCAGAACAGTACTGATACTTTAAAGGAGTAATCGAATCAGTAATGTGATAACATTTTCAGAGTAACTGGCCCAAACACCGCCTAGTTGTAAAGGGTTTTAATGTTTTTGTCCGTCGCCTGGCCGGGACACACAATCAAAGTATGGTACGTGAGGGGCGGTTAAACATTTCCGCACACGCTTGAGGTATAGGAGTGCCCCCCCCAAAAAATCTAAAACAACGCTCTAGATAGCAGCAAATCAGAGCACACCTCGTTTTTTCAGACCAATGAGCTTTGTAAAATCGACCCGTTTCAGAAAGGCAGGGCATAGAGGAGAAACAATAATGTTAAAAATGTGGAAAATAATGTGTTTTTTTAAACTTAAAGTGACGTGACATGGGCAAAGTATGGTGGACCGTACTCGGAATTGTGCTCTGCATTATCCATTCCAAAGTGTGTACACACACAACACACACACAAACCACACAACCACACACACACACACACACACACACACACCACTACACAAACACACACAAACACACACACACACACACACACCCACACACCACACACACACACACACACCGTGAACACACACCGGGAGCAGTGGGCAGCCATTTATGCTGCGGCGCGCAGTGCCTTGCTCAAGGGCACCTCAGTCGTGGTATTGAAGGTGGGAGAGAGCGCTGTACATTCACTCCCCCACCAACAATCCCTGCCGGACCTGAGACTCGAACCCACAACCTTTGGGTTATGAGTCCAACTCTCTAACCATTAGGCCACGACTTCCCCATAAACCACATAAACACATTTCGTTACACCACATCCACAAAATAATATTATTTTTAGCAACATCATATAATCCCTTTAATAAAAAAAACTATTTTTATGAGTGTACAATCCATACCCAAGGATTTTGCATTACATAATTGCACAGGAAAAAGAGAAGGCAAAACAAACAACCGTCATGAATCTGTTAAGTTAAACACCTCCAAGATAATGGATCATATTGACAGAGATCTCAATTTTCGACCAGGAGCGCTTTCAAGTTCTATTGCTTATTTGTTTGCTATGTAAATACCTTAACAGGCAACGTGCCGGACAGCCCAATAAATCAGTTAAGCCTGCGATCATTATCTATACCCTGTTTACATGCATTATGTAAGATGGCTATTTACCCAATATGTGTCATTTGCCAGCTAATGGACAGACATTCATTGCGAAATTTCAAAACAAGCCGTGACATGAAAGCGCAATCGAGAGATGGTTTTCAAACTCATTATTTACCTTTAGCAAAAACTGATATTTAATTTAGCCGGTTCAATATCACAGACAGTCAATGTGTCATTTGTTGTATCTTTGGCTGTGGTTGCGTGCATGTCTGGACTGAGCTGCGGTTTAGAGCATTTTATTACGGAAAGTGACGTCTGTGGATGAAGCTACAGGGCTTTTAGCGTTCACCTTTTTAGTCTGGGGTTAAGTGTTGACAACTGTTAGCGCTCACACAGTGCACTTCAAGTTGAAACGGACACTGTGATAGCGAGGTCAAGGGGTCGAATGAGGGCCGTGGACTCTATCAAAACAAAGGCGCCAAAACTTTTGAACTGCAACGTGAATTACGTCTGACCCTCACATCTGTTTGTTTTACCTCAGCATTGCACTTCAAACAATCCTAGGGAGCTGCCATTTGTGTTTTGAGGTTGTCAAGAAACCCCTCTGCCAGTTTTGCGATGTTACGTAAAAACCACAAGTGCTGGTTCCAGTCAAGGATAGGGGTTGGAGCAAGGTCCGATACGATCGTTTAAATCCGCTTTCTCATCTCTGACATGCACCAGCTGCGTCTTCTGTTCGCTCTCATACCAGAACGTTGCGATAAATCAACTAGAGCAACACTTTTTCGTATTCCGTTCTCACAATTCTCCGAAACCAGAGGCCTCTAACTTGTTTTGTTTACTACGATCTCTCGTCACGCCACATTCTAGTTGGCCTTAACATGTCGCGTCGACCGCAAGAATCCCAGCAATGCTAAAAATGCACCCTAAACGTTTGTTTTGCTTTTGGTGGAGTGTGCACGTATTTGACTGCAGGTTACGGTGTAGTTCAGGGGGAGGAACTCCACATCTGTTCAACATAAGAGCTTGTTTAGAGTTACTCGCTCTCTCTCACACGCTCTCATTGGATCAGACCTTGTTTGGATGCGGAGGCTTATCTGTGATTGAATAGACTGACGGCATACTGTATTTCAATGCTATATGGGAAGAACTGCCTGCATCTTCAATATCTCCAAACTTTAAGCTCGGGATTTCCAGTGAAATGCATTTTTACACACAATTCCTGTAAATCTTACTGAAATTGTGAAATCCTGAAGCGGTTGGTCACGTAGCGTGAATGATAATCAGCTTAGATTGTTAGCGATGGAGGCCAGCGCTATTCATTCACCAAAGCTTGACAAAGGCATGATTTTATGCCATCCAAGCTCCTTCAGTGTTTCCATAGTAAAATGTGGGCGATTTTGTAATTGGTATCAAATGTTTCATTCATCTGAACTGAACTGAAAGTTGTTTGTAATGGAAAAATAGATTCAGCATTTTGTTACTAGTCAAAAGTTACGGCCAAACGGATACGTAAGTGAGGGATAAAAATCCACCCAGGCTGTATAATTGGAAAAAAGGCCATTTGAGCCATCTGAGTTGTCCATTTGTTTTTAAAGGGATATTGATCCAAGAGAGATCTAAATGGTTCTACCACCACAACATGCATTTCCTGTTTTTAAGATATGTGGCTTCATTTATTGGCCAGGGTTCAGTGTTGAAAGTGAGCTGTGTTTGAAGCCAATGATGCTAATTGGACTTGCGTAAAGGTCTCTCGCTTCTTAATACACCAAAACAACAAAAACAGTGACACTTTTATCACTGAAGTTTTGTACTGGCTTTTACTGTAACTTTGAGCTTAATGATGTAGGTTATCATATTCCTATTTGAATTCTTCACACGGCCGCTTCATGTTGATTTATGCTTTGCGCTGCTGAGAAGAAACAAATCATTTCATCTTCAGGGCTTATGGGAATGAATTCAAGCACGGAGAGTGCATATTACACTATTCCAGGAAATATATATGTGGGTGATTCTTCAATTAGCAATAATTTCATGTTCCCTTGAATGAATTTAAAGAAAAATAAAACATTTTCTAGTATTAATGGATAGATTATAATATATTTATGCTTTATTGTGTTGACAACACTTTACAATAAGGTCCCAATAGTTGGCGTTAGTTAATGCATTAACAAATAGTAATTAACAATGAGCAATGACCTATTATTTTTTAATTATTAATCAATTATTCGTCTTTGTTAATGTTAGTTAATAAAAATACAATTGTATTTCAGGTGTTAGACAATGTTAGGACAGGTCCATTAAACAATATTAACAAAAAAACACTTAGTATATAAAATTAGTAATTCTGAATTTATATTGCTTTAGAAGTATTTTTTCATGTTAGTCAATGTTAACTAATGTAGTTAGCTGCTATTAAAGGTTATATGTGTCCATTTACATTTAGAATTTCTAAAATAATTTATTTTTACAATAAATACCCAACATTATCATGATCTGAAAGTAGTTGTATTAGATGCTATTACCAACGGATTGTTAGAAGTTGTATTTATGTAGTTTATATTTATTTTTATTATAGAATTTATTATTATTATATTATAAATAATAAAAAAACAAAGATAAGTGATTTACAAAAAGTAACTTTATGGCTGCCATCACACACAAAATCCACCTATTAAACATTATACAAAAATGCAGGCTGACCAAGACAATAATTAGATGTTTCTTTTTTCATAAAATAGCTGAAAATAACCCTAATTAAAGAATCGAATATATTAAGGTGTTCTCTACCTCTATTAAAGAAAACATATTAAAATATATTATAAATTAATAGATTTAGAGGAATGTGCAACTTAATAACTCGCAAATTAAACAATAAAGGGGTCATATGATGCTGTTTTAAAGATCCTTATTTTGTGTATTTCGTGTAACAGAATATGTTGACATGCTTTTAATGTTCAAAAAAAACATTATTTTTTAAATACTGTACATTATTGTAGGTTCTTTATGCCCCGCCTCTCTCAAACGCTTCGTTTCTACAAATTCCCTCCTTCCGACAAACGCAGTCTGCTCTTATTGGCCAGCTGACCCAATGCATTGTGATTGGACGATCACCGCAAGCACTCGTCGGAAATGTAAAGCCCCTTACCATAATCATGAGCTTCATCTTTCAAAAAAATGTAAAGACAGAGCACGAAAGGGGAACAGAGTCGTGTGACAGACACAGTGATTATGCAGTACACAAGCCGCGGTTAAGATAGCTGACTCTACTGTGATGTGACCCTGTATCTCTCTCTCTCGCTCACAAAACACACACACACACACACACACACGATGCGCAAAAACTCAGCATTTGAACAGTCAATAGCAAATACTTAAACTAATAAACAAAACATACTTACAGTCGCTGATTCAAAAGCGCCAGATTGTCATGCAAGTCAGAATACCTCCTCTCCTAGGTTCACGAAACGTTCGTCAATAAAATGCATTGCTGTTCTGTTGTAAGTAATCTAAAGATTCCTAAATGCATCTACTTCAGGAAGGCCAAATAAAGTGCTTTTGCCTAAAAACACACAGCGTCTCCCTGACATGCTGCTTCAACACTAACTGCGGTTACTGAAACCACGCCTTCTTTCTTTGCGTGATCATTTGGGCGGCAGTATGCAAATATTTCCACATAGTGAGGTAGATATGTGGGGGCGTGTTAGAACGAGCCATTTCAGGGGGGCGTGGCAGAGTCTTAACTTTGATAAAGAATATCTCTTTGGTTTGAGACTTTAGTCTTTGCAACTTCAGGGATGTTATCTATGCACAATCAGCTTGTAACACTCCAAAGAGAAAGGAAAACTTGAAATCGCATCATATGACCCCTTTAACTGCCACAAATTATTGCTCCATATGTTCATTCAACCACTGAGTATGTTCACTTGTGTGTATTTCACAATATAAATCAGAGGAACAAGGTGTAAGAAGTAAAGTGGAACTTTCTGAGACCCCAATTCACCCTAACAGCTGTTCCCTAGGTTTTCTAAAGACAACAATACTGTTAAACCTGCACCAACATGCCTTCATGTCCTTACAGAAAAGCCATCTTGGGTTTTACAAGAGTACATATTTACGATGACAAAACTATGTAGGCTCTGACGGCGGTGAGCACAGATTTGAGTAATTTCAGCTGTTTTGCACAGGTCACCTATGCACATGACAATTTTTGGCTCTGTTACTGTGCTGTGGCCCATAAGAATATGAGAATCGCCATACTTTCGTGTTCATCCCTCACGTCTGAATGAAAGTGCTGGGCGCTGGCGCGGTCTTTGATGATCGCAGTAAGTTTTCATCTGTCAGCCTTCATGACTCCCCAAAGGTTCTCTCTGGGTTGCTGTCTATTAAATTGGGATTGATTGAAACAATACGAATCATACATTCAACACTGTACCGCAGAAAGGGAGATTTGTTCCTTTTGCTGTCTTTCTGTTCTTTTGCTTTAATTTTCTGACAGGCCCTGGGGGCTTGTTACAGTTTCCCAAAATGCATTTCATTGCACTTTTGCAATTTAAGGTGACCGCTGAGGTATTTTGCACCCGGGCTGTACATCCATTCCCATGTTATTAATATGTTATTAATATAGAATCAGGCAGTGGTTTTATGTATAGAATGGTATGAAGGTCAATAAATTATAATTATATAATTGTGTTCTGCTGCTTGGGGTTGGAGCAGAAATATTGAGCACAATATCCTTACTGATTTCTTCTTGTGGATCACATTGCCATTGTGTACGATGATATTGTAACTACTGATATAATTAACAATACACTCAATTTATACACATTATTTAGTAGAATAAACCCTGTTTGTAATTCATAATTGAAACCAGTTTTCTTGTCCCCATTTATCACCATTGCTTTTCACAAACAATGGCAAAGAATTGGTAAGTAACACAATGAATTAAACATGACATTTTGAAGCAGAAAGACAAAAATAGTATTTCCTTGTAATTTGTAATACAATATTGCATTTACATTTACATTTAATCATTTAGCAGACGCTTTTATCCAAAAGCGACTTACAATTGGGGGATACATAAAGCAATGAGACGAACGAGGGAGCACAAGTATACAAGTGCTGTGATAAGTCTAGCACAGTACACATAGCTAGGTTTTTTTAAAAGAGCGATGAAATAAGATAGAATAGAATAGAATAGAATAGAATAGAATAGGTAAGTGCTAGTAGTAATTGGTCAGGGGGTGCTTTTTTTGGGCCGAAAAATATTTTTTTGAAAATGGCCAAAGACTCAGCTGTTCGAATTGAGATAGGGAGGTCATTCCACCAGCTGGGCACAGTCCAGGAAAAGGTCAGTGAGAGTGATTTTGTGCCTCTTTGGGATGGCACCACAAGGCATTGTTCACTTGCAGAACGCAAGCTTCTGGAGGGCGCATAAGTTTGAACTAACGAGTTTAGGTATATTGGTGCAGCGCCAGTGGTTGTCTTGTAGGCAAACATCAGTACCTTGAATTTGATGCGAGCAGCTACTGGTAGCCAGTGTAAACTGATGAAGAGAGGTGTAACGTGAGCTTTTTTCGGCTCTTTAAAGACCACTCTCACTGCTGCATTCTGGACCAGTTGCAGAGGCTTGATAGTACATGCGGGAAGGCCCGCCAAGAGAGCATTACAATAGTCCAGTCTGGAGAGAACAAGAGCTTGGACAAGGAGTTGTGCAGCTTGCTCTGATAGGAAGGGTCTAATCTTCTAATGTTGTATAAGGCAAATCTGCACGACCGGGCCGTTGTAGCAATATGGTCTGTGAAGCTTAACCGATAATCCATCACAACTCCAAGCTTCCTGGCTGTCCTGGAAGGAGTTATGGTTGACGAACCCAGCTGTATAGAGAAGTTGTGACGAAGTGCTGGGTTGGCGGAGACCACGAGCAGTTCTGTCTTAGCAAGGTTGAGTTGAAGGTGATGGTCCTTCATCCAGCTAGAAATGTCTCTCAGACAGGCTGCAATGCGACCAGCTACCGTCGGATCATCTGGTTGGAATGAGAAGTAGAGTTGAGTGTCATCAACATAGCAGTGATAAGAAAAGCCATGCTTCTGAATGACAGATCCTAATGATGACATGTAGATGGAGAAAAGAAGCGGTCCAAGCACGAGCTTGAGGAAACCCCAGTAGCAAAAGTTGGGCTTAGAAACCCACCCCTCCAAGCACCCTGAAAGGGACCTACCTGAGAGGTAAGACTGAACCATGTGACGTCGGTTCTGAGATGCCCATCTTTATGAAGGTGGACAGGAGGATATGGTGGTTAACTGTGTCAGAAGCAGCAGACAGATCCAGCAAAATAAATATAGAAGATTTGGAAGCCGCTCTTGCCAGTCTCAGGGCTTCAGTAACCGAGAGCATCTCAGTTAAGTGACCGCTTTTGAAGCCCCCCAGCCCACCCAAGCATTGGGGTGGTTGTCCACGAGGTTGTTCGGTGCAAGGACACATGGAGAGTGGTTTGACACAACTCGATCAAGTGTCGTTGGCCAAATGAACGGAAAGAAGGGAGACGGTTCTGTAGTTTTCTAAAAGGCTGGAGTAGTAGTGTCTTAGCAGTGGGGTTACCCAAGCCTGCTTAAATGCTGGGGGAAATGTACCAGTGTGAAGAGAGGTGTTAATAATGTGAGTAAGCGAAGGTATGACTGAACGAGAAATGGCCTGAAGGAGGTGAGTGGGGATAGGATCAAGTGGACAGGTAGAGGATGACTGGAAAGGATAAGTTTGGAAACGTCCATCTCCGAGAGTGGAGAGAAGGAGGAGAGAGTGTGTGTATTTGTCGTTATGAAGTTATCATCGGTTTGTGGTGTGGAGAATTGGTCATTGATGTTTCTTGTTTTATTTATGAAGAATATTGCAAAGTCAGCTGTAAGAGTTGATGAAGGAGGGGGGAAGAGGTCAAAAAAAAGGGAAAATAAGGTTTTGTAAAGTGTGCGAGAGTCAGAACAGTTGTTAATTTTGTTGTGGTAGTATGTCGTTTTAGCAGTGGAGACATTTGCATTGAAGGAAGAGAGGAGTGACTGATACACACTAAGGTCGGTAGAGTTTTTTGATATGTGCCACTTCCTCTCTGCAGCCCTGAGTCTGGAGCGATGTTCATGGAGAACATTGGACAGCCAGGGGGCAGAGGGGGTAGTATGTGCTGGTCTGGATGAAAGGGGGCAAAAGTTCTCTAAGCAAGATGTTAGAGTGGAACAGAGAGTGTCAGTAGCACAGTTTGTGTCCACTGCTGAAAACTGAGAGGGTGAAGGAAGTGAGGATGAAACCATAGAGGATAGGCGAGAGGGAGAGAGTGAGCATAGGTTACACCGAAAGGTGACCTGCGGAGGAGTGTGTGCTATGTCAGGAGTTAGTGTGAGGTTAGAAGTGATGAGGAAGTGGTCTGAGGTGTGTGATGGTGTAAATAAAGTGTTGTCAGTTGAGCAATAACGTGTGTAGATGAGGTCCAGTTGTTTACCTGATTTGTGAGTTGCTATAGTAGACACTCGCTTGAGATCAAATGAGGCGAGCAGAGTGTTGAAGTCAGCAGCCTGGGGTTTTTCTAGGTGGGTGTTGAAGTCACCGAGCAGTACCAGAGGAGTACCGTCGTCAGGAAAGTTTGATAGTAACACATCCAACTCCTCCAAGATGTTACCCAGTTGACCTGGGGGACGATAAACAACTGCAAAGTGGATTTTAACAGGGTGGGTAATAGTAATTGCATGTGATTCAAATGAACTGTTGCCTGTAAGAGATGGTAGAAGATCAAATTTCCATTCATTTGAGATAAGTAGACCAGCATCTCCACCCCTCCCAATCGTGCGAGGGGTGTGGGAAAAAATGAAATTAGTGGAGAGGGCTGCAGGAGTGGCAGTGTCCTCGGGTTTGATCCAAGTCTCAGTTAGGGCCATGAGGTTGAGACCGAAATGAGTAGCAATAGAAGAAATAAATTCTGCTTTGTTTACAGCAGACTGGCAGTTACAGAGACCAAATGGAATAGAGAGTAAAGTAGTAGAGGACAAAAGGACAGGCCGTAGATTATTAGGATTGGCCTGCCTCCAACGTACAGTGCATGCTTTCCGAGTGTTAGTAGTAGTAGAGATTTGAAAGCACATAGTTAGTACAATTGTCTAAACAAGTATATGAGAACAAGCTGTACAAAAAGTAAAGAAAGGGAAGAAAAGCAATACTCAAGTGCCTTGTCGGTGTCCTTGCTCGGTGGAGTTGCGCAGGTAGAGTCGATGGTCTTTACACTCGTCGGTTTTCGCACGAAGGCTGCCGCGACACTAACCTATTTTATACTCGCCTGATTACTCATTATTGAAGTCAGCTGGCGAGGCCTTACTACTTAGCAAACCGAAACTGGAAAGTCACGTGATATGCACGAGAACAAACGCGACTAGAGCACGCGTTTACCACGGTAAACACAGTAATCAAAACAATGTTTCCTAACAATGACAAACGCACTAAAATCTAATGAGAACAGAAAACAAAACACTTACAAACTGCTGTCCTCTTCTGCTGCTCGACTGCTTCTTCTAGCAAGTGCTTGCAAACTGTTAAATAAGTACTTTTACTGGCTTTGGCCATGCCTTACTACTTAGCAAACCGAAACTGAAAAGTCATGTGATATGCACGAGAACAAACGCGACTAGAGCACGCGTTTACCACGGTAAACACAGTAATCAAAACAATGTTTCCTAGCAACGACAAATACAATTTGCTTTTGTATCAGCATTCAGTGAGCTTGCTGCAACATTCAAATATTCACCTAGTACTTGCTGTTCACCTAGTACTCGCACATCAGAAACCCTCCACCTCCCGAGCTCCACCTGCATAAATCTGCTACGAGGTGATTTATGTATGTACTATATGGGGATTATTTTTAATGTTACATGTGCAGCAGTATTTCTTACATGCTCACAACAGCATATCTGTAGATACTGTATATTGGAAGTAGCAAGTCTTAGTACTTGCTCTGCTGCAGCAGCAGCAGCGTTGCAGATCTATTCCACTAAGACCAAACACAATAACACTGTCATGGACATTACCATACTAAACTCTCCGAGAGTTTTCATGACAGAATAGCATCACTAAATCAACCTAAATACATTTTGGTACCAAAACCAAAAATGCCTCTATAAGGTAACATTTTCAGGTTACCACTATTTAGTGTATACTACATTGTGTTTAATTGAAATTAGCTTGCAATTAACTGTCCAAAAACATTACATTCATTTCTCACTTAAGTATATTCTTTTTAAGTATAGTATTTCCATAATAAACTCATGCTAAAGTGTACATATTTTTCACAAGTTTCTCTAACAGAATTTGAGAATGCCACTTGTTTGCATGTATATTGGCCTTATGTCACCTTGAGAATGACTGTACGTGCTTATATCAAAGTACAATAATAGGAGGGAACAGTACAATCCTATGAAAGAATTTGATGAAATGATTTCCGAGAAGAGATTTTAAGGATTTAAAAGTTTAAGGATGACTAGAACCGTAACTCTGAGATACATCATCTGCTCCAGATACCCATCTCTTTTAAGTCCCTTGTGTTGATTTGCAGAAAAGCCTTGCGAAATATCCAACAGAGGTTAATCTCTGATTAGAAAAGGTATGTCCACGCTTGAGTCATTGAGAATGAGGGAAAAGAGAGAAACGAGGAGGAATAAATGGAGAGGGCACCTCTGAGCAAGAATTGCCCCCTGCGGTGGCCTGATGTCAGGTGTGGGAAAGCAGATGAAAGTGGGGCAGGGGCGCCGTGGCGGCCTTTGATCTAGCCTTTTGTGTGCTAAACACGGCTGCATGCCAGCTCCTCTCTGAAGGTGCAGCCTTTGAGTGCTCTCCCATGCGCTTGCTATGCCAGTCTGTATGCCAACCTGCTGTCTTGTGCCTTCACAGAAGTGTCTGAAGTATCTTGTCCACCTTCTGCCGCTCTCTTTTTCCCCTTGAAGAGTCTGCGCGGAGCACGGAGACATCGCAATGATTGTTAAAAGATGGTGCTCGCATTCCGGAGGCGCATGTCATGCTGAGTCAGGCCTATCCTTTATCCTTTCTGCTTCACTATCATAGCTGACTTCCAGCAGCGCTGTGATAATGATATGCATGTTCAATTTTTTATGTCTGCTATGGCTTTGAAATGCACCCGTTGTTAACCCGTTTAATCTCAATGGTCGCATTTGTGACCGCCATTTAGTTTGGAGTTTGAAGAGTCTAAAAGATTTGATGTATTTCACACCTGTCAACTATAAATGAAAGCACAGACTGTATTGAATTTGTGTGAACATTTTTACATGGCCAGGGTCGAGGAGGTCTATAATACCTGAGGGAAACCGTTCGTTAGCATTCCCATTCATCTCAACAGCAGTGACCTGGCTGGTGCAGGACTGCCTGGAAGTATGTGATTTGAAATCGATCATGTTTTCTCATGGGCTCTCAGTTCAGGTTTTTTTTAGCCTGTGTGACTAATCAGTAATCAGCTGAAAAAAAAAATAATCAAGTTTTTGTCAGCTGGCATACATTATTTTCTGTAAATTTTGCAAAAAAAAAAGTGTCTTTCAAAAATTCATAAAAGCTAATGAAAAAAATAATGATCGAAAATATATATACTAAATAAAATAATAGATAATAAAGATAAATAATAAAACTAGACTACACATTAACGTTTGATGACAAGCTTTGATGTTTGAAAGGCTTGAGGTTTTATAGGTTTTATATCAGATAGACAGACAGAAATTCAGATGAAGACAGGAATCTCTAAGCATTGCTGATATGTTTAACTAGTAACTAGTAGCATGTTGCTACATACTGCTGGTCAGTGCTTGAAAGTGGAGAAAAAAGTGCCAGTACTAGTATGAAATTTGAAAGCTCTCTGACCCCCCAATAGACAGTAAGGGTCTTACCTCTTGCGCACAAAAAGTATTCGCATAGCTTCATAAAATTACGATTGAACCACTGATGTCCCATGGACTATTTTGTCGATGTTCTTGGTACCTTTCTGGACCTTGAACGTGGAAGGACCCTTGCTGTCTATGCAGGGTCAGAAAGTTCTGGGATTTCATCAAAAATATCTTAATTTGGGTTCTGAAGATGAATAAAGGTCTTACGGGTTTGGAACAACATGAGGTTGAGTAATTGATCGCAGAATTATTGTTTTCTTTTTTGGTGAACTATCCCTTTAAGAAATTTGGTTAGAATAAAATATAACTATAATTACAGATATTCATAATAATATTATAGATAAAAAATTGTTTGATACCCACCTTATTTTTCAAGACGGAAGCAAGCTATTTCCTGTGAATGTGTGAACTTCCAATTATTTCGCCATTGTATAAATAACTAGAAGAACAATGTGCATTAAACAGTAAAACTATTTGAACTACAAACCAGTATGGTTGTGATTATGAGAATAAAGTAAAATAATATGATACAGTAACAAATGCCAGTTTGCAGTATCAAGCAACCTAACAGTCTGTTTTTGTACAGCTAAAATGACTGGAAGAGGCTGATAGCGGAAGCCTCGCACATTCACAGTAAAAATGGCATACTTGCTCTTATGTAAAAATAAGGGGAATTTCAAGAGTTAACTCCTGTCATAAAAAAAAACAAAAAACACATGCACACAAACACAATAACTCCTTTTTCTGTTGTTAAGAGCCTGTTTCTAATCAGAAGGACATAGTCAATTAGTTGCGGAGGGCGTATGCATAGTGATTCAGGTTTCATGTTTGTTTTATAATTTCTCTTATTTCATTGGTGTCGCCATAAAATTGAGTATCAGATATGAAGTTAATTCACCATGACCGAAGACTGTATTTCTCCAAGAGACGGGTTATAGTTAGAGTAAATGTTGCGGGCACATCAATAACATAGCAGCCGAGTTGGTCATCAGCAGTAGAGCTGCTGGCGGCATGTGCCAAACACTTTTTTCATTTGCGTGCATGTGTGAACTGCAGTCTGAGGATGGATTATATAATACGTCAGGAACCAGAACACGATGATTCCCCAAAAGTTCTGCTGCAACATATTGGCTTGCTTCTTTCTCTGATTCATTCAGAATTGATCGGTTTTGCAAACAGAAAACTCCAGCGGTGAGAACTACTTTTAAAAAAAAAGAACTACGCCGCTTGCACCTGACGAGACAAGATGCAGCGTACAGGAAATGTTGTGATTTTCCAATTTATTAGTCAGTGCAATCTTCCAAAGCAAATAGAGTAAACACATACATTTTAATATAAGAGCGACATAAAGAAGAAAGGGTTTTTGAGACATGCTACATGCCGAGTTTCACTCTTGAATGCGTGTTTATAGGTGTTGGGCGGAAGAGGTCAGTTCTAGTCTCGAGTGAATTCTTTTAAGTGCTTCTTTTTCCCATTATGCATTTTACTCTGAGTGTAGTGGATTAGTTATTAGGCTGACACCTGTGAACTTCGCAACCAAGGCTTTTTGGAAATATTTTACTCTGCTTGCATTTCTGCAAAACCTAACAAAACATTGTTCTGGCTATATTCCGCTGCACTTTTCAGATGACACATCCACAGGAGGCGCTATAAGTGATATAATTTTTTTTTCACCATTGCAGATGGGGGGTTATTAAACAGCAGAGCGGCATGGAAAAATGTTTTTTTTTCTGCGAGTAAATATTTGCAAGGATGATACTGGTTTGCTTGTAATTTGTCTCATGGCAGTTTCAAAGCAAACCGTTCCGTTTGAAAAATAACATACCACCTACACTAAACCTAACCGATAAGTGTTAACAAAAGCAAGCATGAGCTTTTTAGCCATTTTAGCTTCTTTATACGAGGCTTTGAGCTCTTTTGAGGAGTGTTGTGACTTTTACCAGGTGAGCTACAGAGCAAGTTTACTACATTATATTCTGCCCCATAATCATAATTTGTGTGAAAAGGAATACACAGTGGTTGTTTCACTCAAGAAATCTAGGATTTATGTGCATTGTGAACTAAATTATATTCTTATTCTCAAATGCAAATGCATTGCAAAAAGCATGCTTTTGTACACGATGCACTACATGCACAATTGCATGAAATAATTCTAATACTTAAGAAATTCCATACTCATTGGAAATTCTTTGGACCTCATTGGAAATTCCAGGTGAAAAGAAAGAAAACACTGACCGCTAGAGTTTGGAATTTCTTTAATATTAGAATTATTTTATGCAATTTTGCATGTAGTGCATCATGTACAAAAGCATGCTTTTTGCAATGCTTTTGCATTTGAGAATAAGAATATAATTGAGTTCACAATGCACATAAATCCTAGATTTCTTGAGTAATGAAATCTGATCCATTTGTTCAGACAGCATGGCCAATATATAATATATCTAGTGGTTGCTGTAATAATGTGTGACGCCAAGAGACGGGGTCATACAACAGCTGAAAGCAGCGGTCAGTGTGGGAAAAGAGAGAAGAAAAAGCTCATCTTGTCCATTGCAACAACTTGTGATGCTGACTTTAAGGTGCACTGTACAATATGAGGCATTACTTTATTTATAACTGCTCACTCAAAGCTGTACAGCGTAAATACTGTAAGTGAATTCAGACACTGCTAGACACTACTGGGTTGTGAGTAATGTTACAGTCATGTCACATTCAAAAATCTGAATTTTTATTCATATTTCATGTGTGTGTGTGTGTGTGTTGTGTGTGTGTGTTGTGTGTGTGTGTTTTCAGTTGGATATGCAAAAAAACAAACAAACATAAAACAGATTTTAGGTGCCTACCTCTTTTATGCCCCAGGGGTTGATTTTTATCAAAACTAACAAATTTAGTCAAGCTTTTATTGTTTCTGTCATAGAAAGTTATGATTTTCCCCCTATACTTTGCTGTTAATGCCTGTATAAAACATATTGTTTTACCCTTTTCCTAGATCCAGACTTTATTAATATTAATATTATGTTTAAGCATCATGATAATCTAAATAGTCAAACAAACAGAAACTATTTCAATTTGCTGTGTAAAAATTATTACATTATTGCATTAATTTTTACATAAATTACAGTACAACCGTCCCTCAGCAGTGTCCTTTCAATTCTCCTGTGATGCATGTATAGTACATTGTTAGACATAAATAATGGACAAATTAATATTAATGCAGAATCTTACAAATAAAGTTGTATTATTGGCATTGATGGTTCCATAAAGAACCTTTAACATCCATGAAATCTTTCTATTGGACAAAATGTCCTTTATAGTGGAAACAAAACGTTCTTTAGGTCATTAAAATATTATTCACATTAACAAAGACATGGTAATTTTAAGAAAATTTCACTTAAAGGTTATTTGAGGAAACTAAAATGGTTCTTCTATGGCTTCTCATTTTGGAACCTTTATTTCTAAGAGTGCTTAGTAGAAGAAACATCCATGCATGAGGTTAAGATACAGTTTATATGCAAGACTGGGAGCAAGCTGAGTGTGTTTGAGGTTTGTAATGATCTCAGCACACACAGGACTGCAGCCGGACCCTCACAGAGAGCGACTGAAACGGCATCTGCCTCAAACGTTAAGCGCAGACCCCCAGGAAGAACACCTTCAATTTAAATTAAATGCCAGGTTTAATGTCTCCGAGTCATCTGGCATTGATATTTAAGCTGATCTTTTTCATTTTCCAGACAAAAGGCAGGGCTACATTTACAGAAAGCATCTACAATAGCATCAGCAATCAGTCACTCGCAATGCTTCCTCCAATATTCCTCAAATTAATGTGCACATCACAATCAGGAAGGAAGCAGGCAAGTGTGCACTTCTGACACCTGGAAATGACATGCGCTTGCATCCTGGCATATGAGGGCTTTCTTAAAGATGCATATTTCATGTAAATGGAAAATGTATGAGGACAGGAACCTCGGTTCAAAGTGGACGACCACAGCATGTGTGCGAGCGGCCATTTAAACTCCGCTGCTGGCCTGACGTATCACGTGAGGAGCAAACAACGTACGGAGCAGCTTGCCAAATGAGAGAATTATGAGGATGAAATTCCAAAAGACTATATACAGATTTAAGCAGTAACTGAGGAAGGTCAGGGAAGGGTGACAGATGAGTGCGTGTGTTGGTGAGATGAGCCAGCTTTCCAAACATTGACTGGGTTTGTGTAGGGGGATTTGAGTATTGAGTATATTTAGGCCCAATCCCAATTCAATTTTACACCCCTTCCCCTACCCCTGAATATATTCCCCTAAGAACTGGGACACCACTACTATGCTGTCACACGTCATCATACGTCATCTAGCTCCTACAATACACACACCTACTGGTGTGCTGGTGTGCATTAAAGCCTTTAATTACCGTTCTATATTAAGCACTGCTTACTGACACACACACACACACACACACACATATCAGAGATTGCGCAGCCCACCCATCCAGGATCAAAGATACTTGTCAACGCTGCCCCACGACTTTTATTAATAACAGTTTAAATACTGAATCGCTACATAATTTCCAGCAACAAGAGGATAAATCGGCTTGTTTTTGAGTAAATCATAAAAAAGAGAAATGCACAGACACGCATACACGCAACTTTCATCTCTCTCTCTCTTGCTCTCGAATTGGCAATATTTGAGAAAAGGGGTTAGCGATTTATAATTATTGGGGGACAACCCCCCTCAATGTCCTAATGGTGTTTCTCGCCCGGAGCAGACTGAAATGTTGTGGCACTATATCGTGCAGTCTGTAATGATATGACGTTAGCAAATATTAGCGATTTTTTGCAAACATTTCTTTGAGTAACATGACCGTAATATGAACTCACGATTGAATGCAACATAAAACAAATGATTACTTTTCGTTAAAATCTTTATTAATGCCAAAAATGCTTACATTTATGTGTCTTTTTGTTCGCTCGGGCAGCCATGTTGAAGCCGGTTTACGCTGAGATAATTCGTACCCCTTCGTTTGAAGTGTGGTCCCCGAACAATCTTCGTTTGAAGGGCTGTCTGGCCCTTCCCCTTACCCTTACCCCTCCAACCAAAAGAGAATTGATACACCCCTACCCCTTCACGTGAACGTGCGAAACGGATGGGTAGGGGAAAGGGGAAGGGCTAAGTGGTAGAATTGGGATTGGGCCTTATTGTGGTTTTGTTTACAAATGTTATTTATAGACAATTCATTTCATTGCTATTACTTCCTCCCAAATAAAGAAATAGTTCATCCAAAAAATAACATTTGCTGAAAATGTATTTACCCTGAGGCCATCCAAACTGTCATAATTTTAAATTTAGCATTACTTCACTTGCTCACCAATGGATCCTCTGCCGTGGATGGGTGCCGTCAGAATGAGAGTCCCAACAGCTAATAAAAAAAATCAAGTAATCCACACGACTCCACACCACTCCGTCCCTCATGGCATCTTGTACGTGAAATGCTGCATGTTTGTAAGAACAATTCATCATTAAGCGTATACTCTCGCTTCTGGTCAAAACAGCTTGATCTATACAGTATTCTCTCTGACTTCGACGAGATGAACATTTTCACTCACTGGAGAAGCGTATTATGGATAGATCCCTTGTGTTTAGCCTAAAACAATGGTTTGAAGTTAAAAACATCTTGATGGATTGGTTCCTTACAAACATGCATTGACTACTGGAGTCGTGAGGATTACTCGTGATTTATATACTGGTTATGGAATATGGAATATTGAGTTAATTGGAAAGGCTTAGCCATAACATCCTTCAAATTCTTTCTCCCTTGTTATTTAGTATCAGTATATAATATTACATTTCGTAATATATAAAATTATATTTATTTTTATATCTTTTATTTTCTTATTTAAAATTTTGTTTTTGTTATTTAAAAAAAAATTATATATATATATAGTATATATATACTATATATATTATAGTATATATATAATATAGATGTATATGTTGTGTGTGTGTGTTTTATATTATATAGATAGAATATATATATATATATAAATATAATTATAGATATATAGGAGAAATATATATATCACAAAAACTTGTAATGGTTTTTATTTTTATTTAGTCTTTGTTTGTTTTAGTCCACAAAACTATCCCCTGGTTTCCAGGGAAAAGACACCTGTACTCCAATTTAACATCTCAAATATAACAAATTAAAAAAATGTGCTAAAATAAATTCAATTCTAATTACCATTGTGCATAATTGCCATATGTAGCTTCCTCTGATATCAGCTTGCAATGTGTGCTGGTGTTTCCTGCAGGCAACAACAATAAATAAATAACTAAACAAACATACACAGCATCAAATTGGAACTAATTTATCATAAATACAACTACACAACCATTTCGGTTTATATAACTCAAGTCCGTATGCTACACATCCCTTCATCACAGCTGACTAATGTGAGAAGCTATGAACTCAGTGAACTCTGAACAACCATCTATTTCTGGTGCCCTGTAGTAAAATGAAGGTGTCTGTACATTTGCGATTTCACAACAGCTTCGATTGTGGCTAATCCAATCACATTTTAGAAAGTGGTTTTGCCTACATCTCTGTCACGCGCTGTGCTGTTCTGCAGTAATTGAGCGGCTCTAGTCGCACAGAGGTCTTGGAGAGAGAGAGAGATATCATTTAAAGGCAGCCAGAATGAGATGAGCAACTGTCAGACTCCTTCGAGCGTGGCCAACATTGTCATCTCTCCCAACCTATCCTCATGTGCGCTGATGTGCATCTCGGAATGACAAGATCTTCCTGTCTTCCTGTCTTTCCCTCCCTCTGGAGTCAGTCAGTATCCGGGAGGCATCAGTCTTGGATCACTACGCTCAATCAAAACCTGGTCAAGGAAGAGCCGCATAATGTGACAGAGGCAATGTCTCTTTGATGCCGTCTCGTCAGCCTAGTGCCAAGAGAACCAGACACTCTGAGTCTAAATGGATGATTGGGAAGAAGTAGAGAAAAAAGAGCAAGAGAGGGAAAGGCACGTAGATAGACACTCTCGGCTGTATTAAATCCCGGCGTTGACCTGTAGGTTGGCTCTGTTTGATTAATTGGCCTTAGTTTTAATTAGCGGGCCCTTGAAGACTGCCCGAATCGAATGAAAACACTCAACATAACGTAATGAAATAAAACCCCGAAATGGAGGTATCACAGTCTCGTACGATAATATCAGCTCATTACATGTTGATTGTTTTACCTGCAATCCTATCTCCGCTCATTGCCCTCCATTATAAGGCAGTTAAGGCAATTGAGGGGAAATCAGAGCGGAGACAAACAGATAATAATTTTTTTTGTGGTTATGTAATGTCATTTAAAGGCTAATGCAATTTATAATAAACCTGATCCATGTCGTAAATTCACAGATGTGCTCTGGAGGTGGTGTCTTAATTTTCTGCGTCTCCATTTTGTATACACACTGCCCTCTAGTGTGTCTGACGGTGCGGTCGGCGTTGGTGGAGAGCTGTCGGAGTGAATGCTAATGCATCTTCTGCAACTCCTGAGGATTTGACAGTTAAGGCTGTTTTGTACGTGCCACTCAAGAATGATGTGAAAGAACCGCAAACGAAGCCACACTGCTCTTAAAAAACCATGTTGACACCACAATTATTAGGCACTACTCTGTGACCCTTTTAAGACAGAAGAGACTAATCATATAATATACTTTGTATATATATACACTTTTTTTTTTTTTTTTAATCTAACCACAACACTTACATATATATAAATAGCCACAAGATAGACATATATTTCTTCCTTAATTGTATAATTAATAAAGAATTTGTTTTTTATTTATTATTTCCCCTCACTAAAAGATTAAACAAACATGACATAAAAAGTATTTAAATAAATAATTATATACACACCCACAACACCACCCACACACGACCCACACACACACATTTGGTATAATTTGCCTAGTAACTATATAATGAACAAATTGTAGGCAAATGAAAGAGTAATTAGCGTGCAATGTGATTATATAAGTGTAACAATCTATTAAATCATATCCAGATGCTCTTGCAGTCATGTTAACAAACCATCCATTTCCTGTATGGTCAACTAATTTCACCCTATAAATCCATTATCATTATGTTAAGGAAAAATAGCTCATTTTCAAAATTAAGTAAACAGACTCAAAAAGGGCAGGAAAACAGAAAAAAATGGAAAGTGGCAATTAATGAAACTAAAGAGATGTGTATTTTTATTTTTCGAAAGATACAACAAAAGGTCATCTGAGGATGCAGTGAATGAGGAAACCTGAAACCGCATTTACGTCACAACGTGCCTCTCTTTCCTCTAATGGCTGTGATTGTGTTCTTTCGCTCAGGGAGAAGAATTCAAACTTCACCACTATTATGTCATTGTGTGCTTAACGACTTTTCCAAACAACAATCAGCACACATAATTCAAAACATCAAAACATTTTTTTAGTTGCCAAGAAGTGACATTTTATGGAACTATGTTACCATTTCAAAGGCAAATGAAACCAAACTTTAGGGAAGCTAGGCTTCGATTGCATAACAGAACTCTCTCTTTTGCAGATTTCGATATTTTGCTTCCTTCAGTCGGGTTAAAATGTGGCACACGTCTTCTGGCTTTCTTTTACTCATCTTTGGCTAAAAATTGAATAGCTCAAACACCACAAAATAACTCAACAGCCTCACCCATTTTCACACCTCTGTTTGCTTCTCATTAACATGTGCATGTTATATAACAGATCTCGTTATGTATTGGTTCAGAGCTTCATCTATATGGACACTTTTGGCCCTGTGAACATTAACTCTCTTATGTGTCAATCAACAATGTCCAACACTGTACATACACATCACATTGATGCATATACACAGATTGATTTAAAAAAGGAAAGAAATATTTTAATCAAAATAATTAAACAATCATTTGATATTATGTAACAACACTTATTTTATTTGAAATATTTGTCTTTGCTTAACTGATTATAATATTTATTTAATTGTATTTATTTTTTTATTTTTTTCTGGTGCCGTGACCCGGACCTGAACCAGGGTTGCTGTGGTTATGAAATGTTTTCATGTTTTAACATTACAAATCTGCATCTAGGACAAAATGCTAAAATAAATGAAGTCATGGTAAAACAAGTTTCCAAAACAGCTTTAAAAGTAAACCAACTTATGTGAAAAAAAAATTTCCAGTTTACTAAAAATCTACCCCTCAGACATGAAAGTGTCTGTCGTTGAAGAAAGACCCGAATCGGAGGTGAAACTGAGGGTTTGGGTTATGCATATGTCTGTGATTTTCTATTCTCTATTCTGATGAAAAGGGAAAAAACATGTTTCTTTGAAGGTCAGTGCTAACATTGTAAATCTGTGTGTCTGATCCACTTGGCTTTTTGCTTCATTTGTTTCCTTCAGCTCATTGATTTTAATTTGGAAATGGAGCTTTACTACGTTTAGTTCTGTCTGTAAAAGAAAAAGGTCACTTGAGGATACGGTGACACGAGACAGAACTGGAAGCGTTTGCCTCTCTTACCACAACGATTTCCAAGATGGAAAAGACTGTACGAAACACTTATTGCTCAATCAAGACAGAATGTTCCAGGCTCCTGTGCAATCCCGCTTTACACACAGTTATAATCTCCAACTGAAGGGCCGCTATTTTCTTCATTTCTTTTCTTCATATGGACAAGGAAAACGTTAGCTGAACTTGCCACCGGAGTGTAAATGAGATCAAGATGGATTTTGATATCTGCTTTCTGTTTGCAGCGCAGTAAACCGCAAGTTTTCGAGCCACTGAAAGCCAAGTCCAAGACATGAGGGGCAACATTAAATGAGATTTCCTGTAGCAAAGCACTGGTTGTGGCTAAAGGCATTAAACCAGATCAAATCTTATAAACCTCTGCTAGTAAGATTTGATGTGCATTACTGACATTGAGAAATGGTCTGTTTGAAATATAATACAGCACTTTAAGCATGGTAGATAGCTAGGCGGTTATAAGAAATGTTGAAAGTGTTTTCAAGAACTTGACAGCATTTTATCAGACAGTTGTCACTGTGGCGAGTTTGCGCTTTGGCTCTGAATTCTCTCAAATAAAACCTTTACAATAGAAGATGAAGTCAGAGTATGACATTTAAGTCACTGTAGACTTGCTGTAAATGTTTTCCTGTGGGATACGGTGCATTATTGAATCTAATTGAGAACAAATTCGATGACTCATGCGGAGAACTGATGGAAATGTAGAGTCACTTTCAAGCTCTAGAGAAAAGAGGCCGGCCAATTTTGTTAACAAAGTGCTAAAGTGTTATATGAAAGCACAGCCTTATCATGTCACCTTCAAATGGCGGTCATGTCTAAGCACATTTAGAATTCAAAGTCTTTCAAATAAAAAGTTGAAATTAGTTACAAGGTCAAGATATACCAAATACTGCATTCTTATGTGATAAGGATGTCTCTTAAAAATAGTGCTTGCCCCGTGCATATTTTAAACGATATTGCATACAGTAAGGTAATAGAAGGCATAAAAGACTAGTACACCTTTTATGATGAACATTTCAGTGGTTTCTATTCATTTGGGCCAGCTTTGCTTATCTTTGTTCATATTAACAAGCATAATTGAGTGTCCTCAGGCGATGTTAAATTCTAGGTCCAAAAGGAACAGTCACGTAAAGACGAATTACAGGATAACAAGAAGAGGAAGAAGAAAATGTCATGTAAAATGACCCTCCCCGTCTCAGGGGGTAATTGACTAAGACTGAATAACGCACAGTGTTTTTTATTTGAACACTGTTTATTGTTTCAGTGTTTCACAAGGAATTATGCAAATTATGGAAGGATACAAACATGCCTCAAAATTTGTGTGGCACTATGCCCCAGCTTGCACTATATGCAAAAATCCCATTATGCGTCAGTAGGCGCGTTTCCATTACAGAGTTGTGCAAAACTTTGGTGATATTTTATAAATGTCGATAAAAAAGTATTGCGAAAAGATGGTGTTCCCATTAACCGATGTTACGCAACTAAAACGTAATTTTTTCCTCTCGCGATAAGTCATGGCAATGCATTTTAATGGGATTTTGACAGATTTTGGCTACACTAGCCATTATATTTAATCGAAGGAGGCGTATGCGTGTATCTTGACAGAAGCAGTGCGGAAAGCAGCTTCTGGGACATGCCGTGGCGCAACTGGTAACACGAGCATTGACTAGAGTGGCCGCGATCAGCTCCGGTGGCCGTTTCGGAGCCGTAACGCGCCGCAGACATGTGTAGTGTAAATAGTCTAAGCATTAATGGCTTTTTACGTATGCCATGTGACATTTCCATTGCAGTTTTGCGAAATATTCCTTTTTCGAATTGTCTGAAAAACCACCTCATGCGAGCGTAAAAACTTGTTTGTGATATATAGGCATTTTTGCGAAATTGACGTTTCCATTAGGCGTATTTTCAATTCGCAATTTCAATTTGCGCAATTTGTAGGGTAATGGAAACGCAGCTAATGACAAACAGGAATGTTCATGATATTTAAAAAAAAATAATAATAATAATAAATACAATAAATTAATAATAATAATAGATGTATCTTATTACAATAATAAATAATTTTGAACGATGCACCACCTGACATTTAGCAACTTGAACCAGTATTTTAGTAGGTTTATTGATCTTGACATACTTGCGTGCCAAAAAAATTGCATACTGACAAGTAGCTACTACATTTGATTAAAAACAAACTTTGTAATGTTAAAAAGTATGTTTTATATAATATAAATGTGTGTAGTATGAATGTAATCCAGTCATACCACAGTCATCATGTTGTCATTATAATGAGACTTATAGTCAGATGCCTCGCTTTCACTGCCATTCACAACTCTTCTCCCATGCCTCATGGGATTAGTAAAGTGTCCATCAGATACAGGCAATCAATTCACTGAAGTGGTAAGTCCTGGGACTTTTTGCCTACTGTTCTATGAATTCTAGCAACTTGAACCTGCTACTCATTTCACATGTTGTTTCTTCTACATAACATGGCCTTTGCCAACAAACTGGATGCTGTTAGAGGGGTTTTGGGACCTTATATCATTAAGAACTAACTTGGCCAAGTTGGAAAATCAACTAAACCAGTATAAACTAGCTAAGCAGGGCTATATCAAACATACAGGAACACCACTTAAAAGTTGTCAAAAGATGTGCAACTGATTGACATCTTTGTAATCAATATGCAAGTTAAGACTGTGATTCAGTGTGATGAAATCTTGAAAACCTGACATAGCTAAATTTGAATTTGGAGTCATAAGACCACTCTGAATGATTTGACTGATGGGATAACACTGGTTTTTAAGCTGCATGGAGACCTTAGCTGGCCGGGGAAGTTTAGAAGCAACACTTCATGAGGGTTAGACCATGAAGGGGGATTCCCCTTTACACCCCAACAACTGTTTCTGGAGACAGACAGATGAAGAGGGTCACCCACATTCGGACAGCTGGCTGGTCATATCCGATAAGCAGGGGATGTTGAGAGTTGAGTCATGTTGCTCTGATGAATATCAAACTCTATATTCAGCATCCATGTTTACATATACAGCCTACATCCAGACAGAAATGGATCAGCATTTTGGATATCAGAAATACTTTAGACAGGTGGTCATTGGTGGATATCACATACTGCATAGTAATGGTTGATATGCTGACATTTATTAGACTGCTAGAACACTTCAGCTTGACCCCCAAGGCAAATCAGCCAAGCAAGTCCCTTCTATGCTCAATCACCTTTTTCAATCACATCTTATTTCCCCTTGTTTCCCAGACAGCACTGATTGAATATAATTTACGTGTTGTACAGGACATGCACACCTAGATATGAGTCACGCTTCCCCTATGACCCGAAACATACTGTGAAGAACCACCTGGAAGAACAAGATAAAACCACGCATCCTCATGGCTCTGGTACACTGTTTTCTGCAAAAGTTGTAACATATAAATTCAATTTGCAATATGAACTGTCCTGCCCGTCTCCAACATGGATTTGCATTTTAAAAAACCACCTTATCGGATCCACAAACTGCAGACTCTAATGGCTTCTGGTGGTGATTGCATTATTAATGGTATGTGGTTAAATTTATCCCGTCTCCTGCTAAATCCCATGAATATGCCTGAGATAATGACCAGCAGGAATTGCTGAGCCACCAACTAACTCGCAGTTTCTCGTTGTCCCTGTTGGGCCAGGGGTTAATGACATAATTTCCATTCAGTCAGGCTGCTGTACTCTTCCTGGTAGTCAGGTGATGAGAGGGAAAGCACGTGTGAGAGCGAGCGTGCCTGTATAACCATAAGCTGAATCAGAAAGAGCTGGCAGCAGCTCTCTGATCCTGGAAGTGTCACCAGATACACAGAGAGTGACTCACCAGAGGAGCGAGCGAGATAAAACGAGGGCTTTGGGGGGATGGTGGTACTCAGGGGAATAGTATGCCAACCCCGGCTGCTGGGAATTTATCCCATAGAGAGCTGGGTCAGAGAGTGTTTAAAGGGTTCTGACCAAGGAAAAAGGCAATTTAAAGGAAGGTTGTGCTTCTTAATGTGTAGCAAAAGTCAAATCTAGAATAACGAGACCAAGTGAGTCATTAAAGGACATGTTCATCCGGAAATTCTGTCATCATGCCATCTCTTTCCAAAAAAGTTTATTTTAATAAGTATACTTAAGTAAAGTTCAAGTATATTTTAAGTATACTTTATGTAGCAAGTGAACAAATATCAGTGTACAAGTAGTACACTTGTACGTGTACTATTTCAATATTCCTTGGGACTAAATTGGCTCACTTTCTAGTATATAAAAGTACACTTTTAAGTATAACAGTAGCAAACTTTGAGTACACAACTAGTTTACCTCTATGTGTTTAGTTTGTACTGCAACTATACTAGAAGTGAAATTAAAGGTATACTGATGGTTTACTAATTAAATACGTGTAGCATTTTTAGTACACTTTGAAGTAGTTGTATACTGCAAATATACTCGTAAGTTTTCTTTAAGTGTACTACTATGTCCCTATTTATAAATTTGTATATATTTTGTTACATGAAAATCTGAACATGCAATATGTCAAAAGAAAGAACAGGGACTCTGCTTGTAAACAATAACATTTTATTCCAGCTTCATGCATTTTTTTAATAAACACTTGAATGTGGGTAAGTTTCATAAATAAAAAAAATAAAAAATAAAAAAATAAACAGCCTTTTAAACAAAACGCTGAAAAAAAGACTATGAATTGGATTCAGAATGATAATCAAAATGTAGATGGAGCTGATCAACATCCCAAAGCTTGATAATCATTATTACCTCTTCATTGCTCTACATTTTTTGATGCTGTTTTATGTCTGATGATCATGTTAGATTACGTGTGGAAGTAAACGATAACTGAGGAAGTTCACTTCCAGAGACAATCCAAAGAAATGACGTAGGGATGGCTGGGCGTATGGTGAAGGATCTGTCCATGTGAGAGATGTGTGGTGGACAGTGTTAGTTGGTGACTCACAAGGAGTGCCCCGGTGGGCTAAAAGTGATGTTGTAACAGCCAGGTTCACACCCTTCCTTCTCTTTTGCTGGTCACACCCTGTGGAGATACACTGACTATCCCAGCACTGTAAATAACCTTTGTGCTCTCAGCCAAACCACTTCTAAACACAGAAAGAGAGAGGAGCACTCACACAATATGACTTCGTGTTAGTCAAGATACTTGGAAAATAAGAGTGAAAATGCTTGCCTTGGTGGAAATCTCAAGTAGAAAGCGGCTGCCCTCTGTAATTTATTGTGTTTGTTCCATTTGGGCTCTGGCTGGAAAGGTTATGTAACTATACTCAGCAACTCTTTAAGAGGTTTCCTCAGGGGCAGCGTTCCTTCGTTTCATTTTATTTCCATCTGATTAATTTTCATTTTCAATTAAAGGTGCAAGAACTCACGTAATATGGAAGAGGGGACAAACATGCTCCAACTGCTTATGAGATTTACATATTTGGTAGGTGTGTGTGTGTGTGCATTATTGTTGTTTGCCAATATTTATATTTGCCTAGTCTATATTAGACAAATGGCAGCAGAGAATGATGATTTATCTAGTTAATTATAGGTAGAAATTTCCAGTTCAGTAGCATGAACAGACACATTTGGAATTCCAAAAACTAAGGAGGACAAAAAAGTACTGCATAAAGATAATCAATAAATAGGCTGCGTGAATAAGCATGTTCCTGGGTTTTACCCTTTGGTGATACATAAACACAATGACACTGCTTCTTTGCACTATTGCTACTTTTGCAATTTCAACTTCTAAGGCGGGATCTTAACTCAAAAGGAACCTCCTAAGTGACTGATATGGAGCACTATTCATACATGTAGGCAGCAGACATAATACAAACGGTGCTTGTTAGATATTTGGTCAAATAGTATTTTTTAATTAGATGTAGTTTATTAATACTTTAAGCTTTATTTTTGGCATTTTGACCTTTATTATGATAGGACAGATCAGAACTAGCTGGAAGCGAGGTGGGAGAAGGATCGGGAAAGGTCCTCAAGTCGGGATTTGAACTCGGGACGCCCGTAGTGCAACGACACTGTACGTCAGTGAGCTTCCCACAAGGCTATGCCA
This sequence comes from Sinocyclocheilus anophthalmus, assembly GCA_018155175.1. Taxonomy (NCBI): domain Eukaryota; kingdom Metazoa; phylum Chordata; class Actinopteri; order Cypriniformes; family Cyprinidae; genus Sinocyclocheilus; species Sinocyclocheilus anophthalmus. Next base: position 48,998 of record JADLZN010012047.1, read on the forward strand.
ACAAATATAGTTTATTACTACTTTTGATTGTCAAATATTTAGGATTTACCTTTTTTTCTTCTTAATTTTTTTCCTCCGCCATCTTGGCTTTTTCATTGACCTCATCAAAATGCATTCTGAAGTTGTTTCTTCAAAGGACAGACTGATGCTGCCTTAGAATTTGACCAAAAGATCTTAGGGTATCTTAGAAGGCTTGATTAATTCAACTACTCAATATCAGTAGAAAACAAACGTGTTCTACAAGGTGGCAATTTTGCATGAATTCATAATATGTGATTAGTGTGGAAAAAACACAAGTATGCAAGTAAATCATAAACTGAAAAAAGAATAAATTTTCACAGTTAATTTACACCTATTTTGAGTTACGCATTACATTGTGTTGTTTTAGGGTTAAAGGAAATGCCCCCTGCCCCCCCAACACCCACCACCCTAAACCTTACCGCCAATGGGGAATAAGCAGCAGTGTTGGGGAAAGTTACTTTTAAAAGTAATGCATTACAATATTGTGTTACTTCCTAAAAAAGTAACTATTTACGTTACTTCGTTACTTTTGTATTGTAAGTAATGTGTTACGTTACTTTTGCGTTACTTTTTTTTCAGGGCTTGCTTGTTTGCTTTTAATATAAAAAGTTCTATTTTTGGCCAATGTAAAAGCCCTTTCACACCAAAAGCCTCAAGCTGAAGGAAATGTAAATTCACGTGAATCACGTCTGTACAGTAGAATGCAGAAGAAGAAAGTTCAACACTCTTCAGCAATAAAAAAGAAGAAGAAATGTTAGTTATCTTGTGTAATTTTTGCTTATTAGTATGGTTGAATTGGATCATCGAAGGTCAGCAGCAAAGGCATTAGAATGGAATTAAATACATAAAGGATTTTTGTATTATTTAACATATTTAATTATTGCAGCTTTGCGTCATATTCTGAGTTGCTTTTAACTATTTTTATTAATTTTGAGGAAAACTAAATCTGTTTTTTTTTTTGTGAGTGAGATTAATTACAGCATGTTCACATTTATTCTAGAACTAAAGTAACACCTTTCTCCCGATTTCTCTCAGCATGGGCACAGGAGAGCTTTCAATCAATAAATGGGAAAAAAAGTAACTAGCGTTACTTATTTGAAAAAGTAACTCATATATTATCTTGTAAATTAAAAAGTAATGCGTTACTTTACTAGTTACTTGGAAAAAAGTAATCTGATTACGTAACCCGCGTTATTTGTGATGCATTACACCCAACACTGATAAGCAGGCTGTATGATAACGTATGCATAAGATTGTACAAATTCTTGCATATTAGCCACCAATTTACTAAAAGGTTACAAATTGCTTTGAGAAAGGAATAACCTTTGCACACCAACAACACCTTAAATACCTATGTGCCTCATTGGTTTTGGAACAGAGACTGCTTTAAATCACATGATGATGAGCCACACTGTATAAAGTTTAGTTGATAGTCTGTATACTTCTCATAGCCCCAGGAATGTGACAGAAATAGCCCAGGAGTGAGTTACAGTAAGCTTGCGTGCCACTTTCAATTATGCTTGGAGTATATCAAAGGTCATGCAAAAAGCTTTCATATTTTTAGTCCTCTAACTTTCGTTTTGATGTTTTAATATTCAATGATTCTCTCATTTTTAAATCGTGTATTTACAGAAGAAGCAACATACATCTTCAAAAAGAGAATTACATTCAATCTGGTTTGTGCTTAATTTATCTTTGTTTGGACATTTATTTTTTACAGAAGAAGAAGCCGATTAAGCATTTTTTGCGTTCTTTCCTTAAATTTGTCCTGTATGGCTGGATACATCAGTAGTATGACATGCATGAAAGGCCAGGCAGGGTCTATAATCTACTAATAGATGTTGGCGAATACATTTCAAAAGAAATACCAAATAATAAAGTTCAGATTGAGGTTGACAGCAAACTGAACTCCTCTATGACATTTCCACTACTAAATTAGGGGGACATTTCAGCTTCAAATGCCATGTGTGAATGGGGGAACGATGAGAATGGAGCTCTGACAGTTTGTTCCTGACGTTTTAAAGCTCAGTGTGTCTTCCTGAATGGAATGGTTCCAAGTACATTAAGTGGAATTCCCCTACACGAGTGGCTAAAATTGCGACTCCTCAGTCAGTCAGTAATACTCCAGCACCCCCGCGAGCGACCCATGCGACATGGCCAAATTACCGCTATAGTCGTCTGAATACTAAACCTTTCTAATCAAGAGTAAATAATGATGCTTGCATGCCCGTCAAACCATACAGATTAACCCTGGTTTAAAATTCCCAGCCGAGGCCAAATTAAAACCTCATATATCCCTAAAACAGAAGGTGATTCTAAATACAGCTGCATAAACGATTCCTTAAACAGATGGCAGTCACGCAGCAGGCGAAGATACGCTACGAGAACAATGCCTGCTAGACAGCGGCATATGCGTGATAGAGATTTATGCAGTGATAGAGGAACTTGGTTGGCTGCCTGTGGATTGTCAGCTCATTGCCTATGACCAGTGATATAGCGTTTGCGGATTGTGAAGACATTCGATGCAAATGGGGCAATTTGCATGGGACAGATGCGTTTCCCTGTGCAACAAAGTCATCCGATATCCCAGCTAAATGCATATCTGTAATGCTTCTGTATTGGATCTACTAGTTAAAATGCGCTGAGAAGTGCTGGGTGTTCCGTTGATGTGTAATTCAGTTCTGGGATCTGTGAATGAGTGTAATATCAGGCTCAGATTGTGGACTTATGTGTCTTGTTTCTGTGGAAACCGAGATAATAGACAACATAAGTGCAGGCCAAGACTGGTCATGCAGGCTTTTAGAAAATAAACTCACTTAAAACACTTCCACTAGTTTATTTCATTTTACAGTGTCCAACAGTGAATATGCATGGAGAATTATGCGATTTCCTCTGAACCAACAACTATAATTTCCATCCACCATATCTTAAATGATCCATTTAATAATATGTGACAAAAATACAATTTGAAATATTTTTGCAGTAAAATTGTAGCTGTCTTTGTCCTGCTAAAGCTAGTTTCATAGATAACACTTTGTGTGTCCTAATTAAATTAAATTTAATTATTTCCCCATCTTATTCAAAAATGTAAGATTATTTGACAGTGTCACGACACAGGCTAGGGACACAGAGGTAGTGATCAAACAGAGGAGTTTATTGACTGTGAGGGAGGGAGAACCAGGAGTAGACGAGAGATGAGTAAACACAGAGAGTGAAAGTCCAAATGGCTTAGCTGGTGGAGTAGGGGGTTTGAGTCCTTCCAGGATGAGCGTGGAGGCACTAGATCAGTGGAGAACTGGAGCGGTGGAGCACGGGAAAGTCTGAGGTGAACGGTAGATCGGACAATGAGTGTCTGAGTGGAGTGTGCTTATGAAGGAGAGCTTGATGAGCTGCAGCAGGTGAGGGGAATCAGAACATGGGTGATTGTGATCAGGTGAGTGTCACGACTGGTGACTGCTGACAGACCCCTTGTCCAAATACCCACACTTGTGGTCTTGGCCACTTGAGAGCACGTTCGTACGACAGGAAGTAAGTGCGCAAGACTGTCCCAGGTCTTAAAAACGCCAGAGCGCAGTGCCCTTAATGCACACTAAATCCACACTATCTCGAATACCACTCCGGAGCACTATTCGAGGCTTAGTGTACCCCATCATGCATCATGTTCTGGAAATAAATCGTGAGACTTTTTGCAGAGATCTCGCGAGAGGTCACGGAAACCTTTCCAATGCAAGTTAAATATTAATATAATAATTAGATATTACAAATAATTTGGGAGAAAAACTGTGTTTTTTATTTAACGTTTTTATTGTGTAAAAAAACAAAAAAAAAAAAAAAAAAAAAAAAAAAAAAAAAAAAAAAAAAAAAAAAAAAAAAAAAAAAAAAAAAAAAAAAAAAAAAGAGAAAAAAAAAAAAAAAAAAAAAAACAAAGCTGAGTAGTTGTTATCTTTATTTTGTACACCTTTCAACTGCATTTTTAATCCTTATTAGAAGCACCACAATTAAATTTTCCATGTTATCTGGACTGACATACATTAGCAGTCGATTTTAAAATGCCAAGTATTTCAAATTAAAATAAGCTATGTAACACTTGCATTTTTAACAACTCTACAAGTGTGTCCATCAGGTAATGAACAGTTCGACCACTCCTTGGTTCCTGCATGCTCACTTGAACACTGGGCCCCATACAGGAAACTACTCATAAATTAGTCAAGTGGTCAATTGCAAATGACCGCACTTGTGGGTATTTGGACAAGGTAAGACTCCTGACATACAGCATATCCATAACCCATAAATATGATATTTATTTCCCCTCACTAATACCAGTGTTATTATAGTTAACTAAAACCATTAAAAATTATTTACTTGAAATAAAATAAACATTAACATAAAAATTGTTAAAATTGTCATTTTATATTTAAACTCTCATTTTTCTTTAGCTTATCTTGTGTCCTCAGTAATTCAACTAAAATAAAAAGACATAATAAGCAAAGAAATACAAACCATATAAAATACAGTAAACTAATAAAATAATTTACTCCAATTTTTCTAAAATTAGATTATAAACAGAAAAATGCAAAATATAACGAATTCAATTATATTATATATATATATATATATATATATATATATATATATATTATATATATAATATCTATTATTTTTTTTCTATATAATAAAAAACCATTCTTTTATAATAATATAATATATAAATCCAGATTGAACTTTAATATCTTATTTTGTCACAAACTGTAATTTGTCAAAATAAATGTGGAATGAGTGTAGTATAATGGCAATAATAATTAGTGGTCGACCGATATATCGCCAAGGCCGATATATCGGCCAATATTTGGCATTTTTTAAATATTGGCATCGGCCGATCAGTTTTCCTGTTTGGCCGATGCGTTCGAGGTGGGACTTTTATTTTGACGGCAGCGCCTGAGCACACAGTGCTTACATTCTCCCTCTTGTTCGCTGTTGTCCTTCAGTTCTGTCTAAAATGGATTATCTAATACGTCTGTCTAATAATCAGATAGAACGGTTAAACAAAGGAATTAAAATGTATGCAAAAGTATTATAACGATTGATTTTATATTATTAGTAATAGAAAGGCAAACATTAAAATACTATCTTGTTTGCCGTCAGCATTCAGCAAATACGCATTTACATAATTTAAACAAATCTTTGAATGTCTAATAAACATCTAATTTCAAAAACCTTGCAAACTTAGTCGGATCCAGTTGTGAGATCTTGTATCCTGCATGATCGCGTGTTCTCTGCGTGACGGTCGATCCGTGTGAATTGAATACAGACATTTAAACTTGTGATTTTAAATTATGCTGCACTTTATGCATTTGCCCACTGTCATATTTATGTCATTTTCACTGTGTGCTGTATGTAAAATGAGTGTTACCTTGGCTTTATTTGAAAAAAAAAAAAAGATTCATGCACACAAACTTCCCAGAATACTGAAGGCCCTGTTGGTTACAGTGTTTACTTCCTTTTAAATTATATTTTTATTAAATATGCATATTTCATGTATAATTCAATTAATGTACAGTCAAAGTGTGTATATTTTACAGCACCGATGTATCTCATGTGCTAAGATTTTAGGGTTACAACCATCTGTTTTATATTAACTCTAACACTTTAAACTTTTAGTTTACAGAGCACATGGACTGTATGTGACTTTTCAATTGTGGAAATATTGCTGAAAAACATCCTGACAGAATATAGAAAATTTCATTTTTGGGTGAACTATCCCTTTAAACAGTTCCCCCGTTTTGCCTACAACCGCTTTCGGCACTTTACGCAGTTTCAGAGCGGTTTCCGATACCGTAAAGGACACATACTCCCACCGTTTCCAAAACGTCCTCTGCTCTGCTTTGTGACAAGATACACGCAGAAAGCAAAGCATCATAATTAGATTAGAATACTGTGTGAAAACACTGGCTCGGCCTATTGCAGCATATTGACATTGACAGCTGCCAATACAATGAGCAATGTTACCATCATCTCAGAAATGGGACTATACAGCTCTGTCAGATTTCCCGGCGGGGTGAAACTCCTCAAGGCCAGATAGGAAACTCGCGTGGGAGGGAGAACGACAGAGCACAAAATCATACGTACAGACACTCTATGATATTCATGAGCTCACCGTCTGGCGCATTCACGAGTGACATGCAATAAACATGTAGATAATGTTGTTTTATTGACTGGGCTGTGACCTACAGGAAAGAGCAAAGGCTTGACTGCTATAGTTTAACCCCGGAGAGGGTTAAACAGGGGTTAGTTAAGTTTTACATCCACATCTGTCCATCTGATTGGCTCTTAAGCTCTCGGGAGCGCGCTACAGAAAGAGGGCTTAGAGCAGGATCTCCCACCAGGAAGACTTGAGTGATAGCGTGATGGCTTTTTCCAGGTAATGTGTTGAGATTTTCTCTCCCAGGTGAATTACACAGCTTAAAACTGCTGTTTAAAATTCACCCGGGTGCTTGGAGGAGGACAATCAGTGCCTCTTGCTGGCTGATTATATAGAGGTGCAGAGCATTCATATTCATTTATGCGGGCAGCAGCACCTTAGTTCTCTTCCCACCAGCTCTCCTTCAGAGAGACCAGGCAGCCGAGCTGGAAATCTCACATCTCCAACTCTGTAACAACCAATCGATGTCCAGAAATGATTTGGAATCTATAACTATTATGAGAAAATCCAACACTGTTATGTGGGCCGTTCTATTGTAAGCTTTGCAAACAATGTCTGAGCAAATCGAGATATCACGAATAAAAATGCAATACTAAATAATACAAACAGTGATGGAAATGTGATTACGTAATGTGACAGACAAAATGCTTTCTCATATCTCAGCAAAATATGAGAAATGTGTGTCTGGATTACCATTAACAAGAATAGAAATACACAAAAATATATTTACTCATACTATTTATAAATTATACAGTATATCATAAAACTGGATTTTATGATATACTAAATGATCATAATAAAACCTTTTTATTTTATTAATAAAAATATGTTGTAGCAGTCATTTTAACTCAAATCACAAAGGCTGTTAGTGATTTAATGCTAACAAGACATCTTAGAAAATGTCTCTTACATATTGACAAGAATATGTGTTGGCATCTTTTGCTGGAAGATGACGGAAGTGATTTTAGCACAGAATTGCATCTTATAAACTGCACATTTCAGACTTTTCAGGAAAGAAATTGTGGCTGATTTAAATAGAAAAAAAGAATAACTGTGCGATTTGAAATAAGTTGGACCTTCAAGTTCAGAAAAGTCCATATAATCTGTGCTTTGGAGGTCAAGAGTTAATGAAACAGTCAGTACAGTTAAGCAGTAATTCGCATAATATACTGCGGCAAGCCGGACTGGCCATTAATCATCCTAATTTAATAAACGCAAGAATAATGATGAGACATCCGTTGAGGACGTTTACTTACCCAGTTCATCACATTTAAACAAAATAGTGTAAAACAGGAAATGCCAAATCTTGTTAGGAAAGGAAAACATCACACTACATAGAACAACAAACGGTTCTGATTACAATCATCTGAACTCAGATTTAAATCCAGTTCCTCTTTTAATGTATGTTCAATGCCATGTTGATGAAGTCATGCTTATGTTTTCACATGATGCTCAAAATATTCACAGAAAGTTCTAAAAAAATAAAATGTTATGTCTTTCAGATGATCTTTTGAGGAAACTTACCTGAATAAATGGAACGCACAACTGAGATGCAACTGTACATAATGAGTCATTCTATATAAAAGTATAATGTGAAAGACATTTTCGCAGCCGTCTTCAGTTTCATGCCTGTCTAAATCCATGTTACATCATTGTTAAAGACAAACACCTTTATATTACCACTCTGCATAATTTTACACGTCTCTGCAGGGAGTCTTGGAGGTGTACAACTGTAATCCATTCAGCCAATAGACCCACAGGAAAGAAGAATCATAATTTTATCTAAACTGTTATTACAGCAATCAGATCAAAGAAGAAAAAGACCCCATTCACAGTGTATCTGGATCTCTAGAGCAAAATTATATCTAACTATTACTACCATATAATATGACAGCAGAGATTCGCCAAATCGCAAAGCTTCAGATACGTTCAAAACAGTGGGGCATTCATCCCTGTTCATTATTCAACTGTGGGGCCCCCCGCCCTGAAATAAACAAGAATTAATTTTTCTAAATTACTAACTGCTTGTTGAGTAAAGTGCAAACTGTCAAAGTGACAGTAAAAAGTTATGTTACAAAATTCTGTTTCAAGTAAGTGCTGTCCTTTTGAACTTTCTATTCATTAAAAACCGAAAATGTATCAGTTTAGCATTGCTACTTAATACCAAATCATCATATTAAAACGATTCTGAGGCGGGGACAAACTGAAGACCTGACAATTAGCTTTGTATCACAGGAAGGAAATACAGTTTAAAATGCGATCAGATTGGAAAACACCTACTTGTTTTTAATAGTAATATTCCACAGAACCGTGATTTACAAGTATTTTTGATCAAACAATGCTAAATTGATGCTCATAAGAAGAGCTTTCTTAAATATCTACAAACAACAACCTTGAACTATAGCTACATCTCCTACTAGGGCGTCAACATGACGGGAAAAACTAATCGAACTTCTACTTAAATATTATTAAAATTCAAATTATATTCGAATTTAAAGGCATAATTTCAGTTAGGGGGAAAAAGCTTCTGGCTTCTCTCCTGAGGCCACAAGAGGGTCATCGAGCAAAATATCATGCACTTTCTTCTTCAAAGCGTAATAACTAACCCGACTAGCTTTGAAAAAAAGGCATAATTTTTTATAAACCAATATATTATAATTCTGCTTAAACATTAGAAAAAAACAGTCACCAGCTGGATGTAGAGTTTAAAATACAAAGGACCCCGAAACCACATCAAGAGCAGGCTACTTTCTTCATTTAGAAAACGTGAGATCGTGATTTGAAAACCCCTCCATACCGCTTAGACATGGTTTTTTAAAGTTGACCTTGCATTCAATTGTACATGTTTCCTAAACATGGCCGCTGCTCATGCGAGACGCGCGTGCCACTCTGAGACGAGGTCCCTCTAGACAAGGGATAAATCTGGCGTTCTGTGTGAATGGCTTGGTTTCAGTTTTGACGTAAACAACATCTTCTCCACACCGATGCTCTCATTTTCCGCAATATATGAATGAACATATTATACGCAATATACGGATATCGTCCTCTTTTGGAAGACCAAACAAAGTAGTTTCACTTTCACAACGAAACACACAGCGTCTCCACGACATGGCGGCAGCGTCAACAATACTACAGTGAGAATAAAAGTTACGCCTTCATTCTTTGCGTGCACATTTGGGCGGCGTTTTGCAAATCTTCCCACATAGTGATGTAGACATGTGGGGGCGTGTTAGAACGAGCCGTTTTAGGTAGTGTGGCTGACTCTTTACTTTTATAAAGAACATCTCTTTGAATTTGAGACTTTAGTCAACTTTACAGATCTTCTTTATGCACCGAGAGCTTGTAACACTCCAAAGAGAAAAAAAAATCGCATCATATGACACGCCTTAATGCTAATAGCAACGTTTTTGCATTCAAATGTGGATTTTTTATTTTTATTTCGACGAATATTCGAAATTCGATTTCTTTTTTCACAGCCCTACTGCCTATGTACTATAGTCCATGTCTTGTTTCTAATAAAGTGTTATGAATTATGATGAACATACATGCATATGGTTAAAGATAAATCAATGCTTGCACTTCTGGTGTAGACTGAACCTTTTTGAAGTAAATACACAAATATGTTATGAGCAAATGTGGTCATTATGGGATTTTACCATGGTATGGTAATTTACTACTAAAAGTCCCAGATCCTAAGACAAATTCCAATTTTGCACCCTTCCTCTTCGGAAAGATATATTTGAGGAAGAGGTGCTTCAGCAGAGTAGAAAACCTGACCACATCTAACACACGGCGTAGGGTTTAACGCCACTGGGAAGAATAAGAAAATTTTCTATGGTGTGTCATTATTAACATGGTTACTGAATAATAAGCGGTGATATTGCTTGTAAATGGATCTCATACTATATGTTGAGTGTGTAAATGTAACAGCAACCTTGTTTCCCAAGGCAAAATTTCTCTGAGGAGACCAATAGATAAATGAAATAAAACATCTGAGAACCCTCTCTGCTCATAAATGCTACAGTTGCAGCAATAACAATTCAAACATATACACAGCACTGCCTATGTTGGTGTGTATGGACAAATATGTGCTGTCTTTTAAAATGAAGTCAACAGACTCTTGGCTTAATATCCATCTGACAACATTATGACCAAATTCCACAGAAGCTGCTGCATTATGGTTTCATCGATTGAGGCTGATGCCCGATCCCACAACCCCACACTGCCCCACTGTGGCCGAGAACCACCAGCACAGAGCACACACATCCGAGCAGGTCCAGATGCCGCAAATAAGACAACAAGAGGCTTTTGAGGTGCACATTATCAGTGACAGACTGGAAAAAGGCAGAAAGCAATCATTTTATTAAGCTGAAGAGTTCACGACCTCTGTCCTAAAACACAATATGAAGAACAAAGAAGTGGAATATCAAGCAAAAGCAGCGAACAATGAAGCAAGCCATTAGGACAAGGCAACATGACAGAACAGCCGCTGAACCCAATCAGACTCGCCATTTCAAATGCCAAGTCAACAGTAGCCACGACCTATCGCGACGTGCAACTCTTCATGACATTTTCATGCTATTCAGTGCAATTCACTTAGATATGGAAATGCAAGCCTGCTAATCTGATTTCAATAAATGTCATTCAAGATTTAAATGCGTCTTATGTCCTTTCCATGTGAACTCAAGGAGGAATCTGTGCTGCTGAGGAGAGAGGCGGATCAGATGGTTGATGGGAAAGGCCCACAAATCCCAATGACATATGACTCCCAGCTGACATTTTCTGAATGTTAAAGGGATAGTTCACCCAAAAATGAAAATTCTGTCATTAATTACTCACCCTCATGTCGTTCTAAACCCGTAAGACCTCCGTTCATCTTCGGAACACAAATTAAGATATGTTTGATGAATTCTGAGAGCTCTCTCTGAGACCCTCTCATAGACAGCAATGTAATTACCACGATCAAGGTCCAGAAAAGTAGCAAGGAGATGCGTCACGCAACAAAAAAAATAAAAAATTTTCTTTGCGCACAAAAAGTATTCTCGTAGCTTCGTAAAATCACGGTTGAACCCCTGATGTCACATGGATTATTTTACCGATCTCCTTGCTACGTTTCCGGACCTTGATCGTGGTAATTACATTGCTGTCTATGGGAGGATCAGAGAGCTCTCAGAAGTCATCGAAAATATCTTAATTTGTGTTCCGAAGATGAACGGAGGTCTTACGGGTTTTGAACGACATGAGGGGGAGTAATTAATGACAGAATTTTCATTTTTGGGTGAACTAACCCTTTAACAAACACAGATGCTAGATTTTGTGTTTAGAACAGCTGGTACTTTCTATTGTAACTTTTTCAGTTTCATTGGTTAAATCTCCAATCAAAGCCCTAACTAATCAATCAAGACAGATATGGATATGTTTAGCAATTGGAGAATAAAAAGTAATAGGGATGCCGCATAGATCAGTACCATATCATAACTGGACATGATTATTTCCTTTATTTTTACATTTAGACTAATTTTGCTGCCATCTAATGCTCATTTGAAGTTCATTTTAAAAGTACTAATACGTGGCAATGTGGAGAAGACTTGTGTGATTTTACCTGCATTTGGGAGCAGAGCGTTTTCTCTCAGTCCTGGAGAATCTATGCTGTGCTGACATTCAGAGCAGCAGCACTCCTGCTTGTGTGACAATACCATCTACTGAAAAAAAAAAAATCCTGAGAAAAGAAGTGTAGAGTACGTGATATTGAGGAGGAGTAGATGGTAAACTAATGTGGACAAAATTATTCCTCCATCGTATTCAAAAGGTGAGCACATTAAGGATGTTAATGTCATGTTATACTATAATAATCAGACATTCAATGGTGTTTATAAATATTCATAAGCATTCCTAAGTATGTATTTTATCTACTAATATGTTGAGCTGTGTTTGGTACAGTACACTCTTAAAAATAAAGGTTCCAAAAGGGTGTTTTTGCATTGATGCCATAGAAGAACCATTTTTGGTTCCCCAAAGAACCTTTCAGTAAACAGTTCCTAAAAGAACCAGTTTGAAGAACATTTTATCTAAAGAACCTTTTGGATGTCTTCATAGAACCATTGATGCCAATAAATAACCTTTATTGTTACGAATGTAGGGCAGGCTATAGTTAAAGCTTAGGTGAAGTTTTTCGCACATTGTTAATAGTATCATTTAAATGAAGATTAATAAATGTATATAATAATCACATTTATAAATACAGTATATTTTACAAGGTTTTCATGTATTACATGACATTAAGATTTATATTTGGCTGAACGAAATATGCTGTAAATCAGAAGGTTTATAAACAAAAATGTTGATAAATGTTTATTTATCCATACATTCATGAAGCTACTTCACTTCCTGGTAAATTAAATCATGTTTGCTTGAGTCATGCAGCATGATTTAATTAGGCTAATATTCACACCGGGGTAATAGAATAGCTGACTCGAGACAGAGTTTGAAATACTTTGAACCTGACACTTAAATATCCTAAAAACAGCCATGACGCGGTGAAATAAAATGCATAAATTAGTCAGGTGGTTATTTTAATGGTTTTCTCTGGTTATTTGAATGGAATAGCATCTACTCGCAGTATGAAGTAAGATTTGTCTACAACGTTAGATGAGTGGCGATGACATACTCTAAACTAAAATTGCAACTAGCCGCTAACAGGAAAGCGCATGACACCATAACTAAAGGGGTCATATGATGTGATTTCAATTTTTCCTTTCTCTTTGGAGTGTTACAAGCACTTGGTGCATAAAGAAGATCTGTAAAGTTGCAAAGATTAAAGTCTCAAATCCAAAGAGATATTCTTTATAAAAGTTAAGAGTCAGTCACACCTGCCTAAAACGGCTCGTTCTAACACGCCCCCACATGTCTACGTCACTTTGTGGGCGGTGTTATGCAACTCTTCCCATATCTTCACGCAAAGAAAGAAGGCGTAACTTTTTTAGTCCTCGCTGTATATTGATTGACCGGCCGCCTCCGTGCAGGCGCGGGGTGCTTCAAATTGTGAAAGCGAAATACTTTGTTTGGCCTTCCAAAGGAGGACGATAGCGCTTCGTCTGCCTGGAGCTGATCTGGGCGTCCGCTGAGAATACATAACCGTCGCACCCGCTGGGATCGCCCGATCTTCTTTCACCGTGGACGAACGGAGCCCGCTCGGGGGTTGTCACATGCGTTGCCGCAGGCATCACAAAATGGTAGGACCAACCATTCCGTCACTCTTTAGAATTCGTCTCACTCACAATGCACTGGTAGCTGCCAACAGAGCACACCGCACCAAAAGAAGAAACAAAAAGAAAAAAGAACCAAATCAGCTTTCAGACCGCTGAGCTTTGTAAAAACTGACTCAGCGTTCCGAAAGGCCGGGCATATAGGATAACAATAATTACATATGGTGGGAAATATGTTTTTTTTTTAACTTTACACCAAGCATAAAACCAACTTATCTTCACCAAATACCACATCATGCTTCTTTGTTGCGCATCAGATGCCCCCGTTAATCCTGCTATAAACCAGCACGCCCTCTATCCGGAAATATGACGATTTAAAACTATGCAACAGCATTCCTCCAACCACAAAATTACCTCCTCCTGACTGATCATTTTCCATTTTAGTCATATTCAGTTCCTCTTATGGCTGGCTCTTGTCACTTCTCCGCCTGAGAAAGCACAAATGCCCAACACCTCAACAAAACTTGAACGATTATGATGTAGCCTAGGATTTGCCACTTTTGTAACACTTCTAAAATTTTACAATTTACTGTTCTATTTTATGTGTCAAAATGAATGCCAAATAATCGATACAGGCCGTGTTCTGCAGGTTACTACCTGCCCTTAATGATTTTTAAGAATCAATTATATCATGTTTATTACAGAAGTAAATTTCAGTGGACCTTTTTCACATTTCCGGGTTTCTTAGCAGCGGAAGTCGTCATATTTGGGTTAACTTGAAGAGCAGTGAATGGAGAGTACCACAAATATATATTTTTGCATTACCATTTGCTCAAATAGCAAAAGAAAAACTCCACTATAGTGTTTTCATGACTTTCAAAAAAAAAAAAATTTGAAGAGACTGATAACAGCTGTCACCACTCCCCCGCCTCCCAAACGCTAAAGCATTAGAAAACAACCCATCGCATTAGTGTTAACTGTACATAATTTGGTCTTTAGCTTCAACAGGTTATATATACAAGAATCGTGTTTTAGTTCATATTGTATTTGGGAAAAATACCTAAATTAAAAACTTTCGCGTTTACGATGCCGGTGACCGTTAACGCGCACACGTCCTGTAAAAGGGTCCATTGGGGTATTTCAGAGTTAACCCCCCCTCAAAAACTTGCCCCTATGTGATCACTAGGATGGGCGATACCACTTATTTTGTTTCGATACGATACCGATATTTTTCAAATCAGTATCGTCGATATCAATACCGATTCGATACTTCTACACTAAACTTTTAAATTATGAAATTCCTAAATATGAAATCTAAGTACATACCGATACTTATCTTTTAAACAACCTTTTAACTACATCATTACAATTAAACGCCTTATGCACATCATTATTATATTTGGTTACACATGGTTAAAATATGGCATTACTGTAGTGAGAACCCTCGGAAAAATCAACAAATACTATGTTGAACTTTAGTAAAACAGGGTCTTTTCATAAGGGCTGCCATTTACCGGCTGTTGCACGCATAATGCAACCTTTTTCATTCTGACAGTGTATATTTTATTTAACATTACAGAATATCACTATCATATGAACTTTTAACGTTCTGTTTAAATAAATGTAATTGCACAAACTATGTAGGCTACAATTTCAGTTTATTTATTGTGAAATAACTCAAACATATGTTTTTTTCTTGCATTGTTCTGGGCTGCAGTTCCCAAAAGCTCATTGTTTCTTATCACTTATGGGAACGCACCCTGTTTGAATGCACTGTAAGAAGTGAGTGAATGCTCTCTGTGATTGATTGGTTCAGATGAGCAGGAAAATAGTTCTATGCTACAGTTATTCGCTAACATTGGTTATTCGTCTAATTCAATGCATATTGTACGCATTAATTTTTTGTTAAATAAACTAAATCACTGGTAAATAAAACACCTTAGTATCGATATTTTTTATTTGAGTATCGATACTTTCGATACTTGCATCAGTATCGATATATCAATACGCCCATCTCTATTGATCAATTTTTTTTCAATACTGTTTTGGACAGTGTTGGGGAGTAACTAGTTACATTTCGTTTACGTAATTTCATTACAATAATTACCTGTAATCTGTACGTTATGGAAAATGGATATTGCCATCTTTGTGAGGACATTTTGTTTCCATAACGTAGGGCATACCTAAACCACACACACACACACACACACACCTGCCCCAGTAATAAGGGTCTACTGACGCCCCTTGCAAGACCACCAGCCTATCACCCCTTGAACTACAAGCCTCAGAGCAGCCTTTTTCCTCACAGGATCAAACTGCTCAAAAATATATTCCTGTGTCACTTCCATCTAATGAGACTGCAAGGTGCTAAGTACTCTCAGTATAGAGATCATGATGATGCTAATGGCTCTGGTTTCTGTATATTTCATGACTTCTGTCCATTAAACCACTTTGTGATGCAGCACACACAGTCTCTCTCTTCATATGCAGCTATATACACTATTGCTCTCTTTAAGCATTGTTCATATGCTGCATTAAACATCTGTATATTGTAATTTGTGAACAGTGTCATTGTCTGAGTCTGTCAGACAGTAATAATCATTTGTCCTGTCGAGTCTTGTATTAAATGCTTTGTGGAGACACTTCTGCTGCTAGAGGAAAGAAATGATGCAATAAAATGGGAATCAAAATGAATAAATGATCAGCCTTCGAGTACAAATGCATTTTCTTCAGATGATATCATGATTATTAAGGACGGGGTTTGTCTGTCAAAACATCATAATGACCTCTTTATTGCTAATGAAAGGAAAACGTTATCTGATATCAACCCGCTCTAATTAAATGTTCCGTTTAAATGACTTGGTCCAGAGCCGTGAGCACAACCCAACATGCCTGGACTGTTAAAAAGCTCTTGGACTGTGATAAAGACATTATTTCAGCCAGGAAACATTCATTATCTACGATCTCATACTTTTAGGTTGATAATGACATTCTTTTGTATAGCATCTATCCATGTCTTACTGTTTTCCTTTTTTAGACACAACTTTCCATTTTGAAATCCTTACAAAAAAAGTAGCTGCCATGAAAGAATGTGATCTCTGACCTTCCTGCTTTTAAATGATGACCGATTATTCTATTAAATTTAATAAGTGCAGATATCACATTATAAACCACTAGAGGGCGATGCTGCATTGCATTGCATTGATTGATAGTGTGCAGTGCTTGTCCATGACATAAACCTTTGCCTTGCCTTACAATCTTGAAAGATGTGATAGCCTACTTACAGTATTATCAGCTGACTAGGAAATGAGAAATACCTGACATTGCTGACATTGTTCCTTGTGTTTTTCTTGGGGGGGGGCACGTCAACTATCTGTTGTATATTATCCGTCTGTTGTATTCTATACAGTCTTCATATCCCAGACAGCAAACAGTGTTGGCCCAGATAAGGCCCACATCTGGCCCGCATTGATTTTACTGGGAATATATGTTTGTAACAAAAGATTGATTTAGTGATAATGACGTGGTCCATGACTCATGACATTAAATCAACCAGCTCGGATACCATAAAGCCCGAATCGGGCCCATATACCTTCATTAAGGAGGCCTTTTGTGTGAAGCTTAAATAAAGCCTCTTTTGTTGGAGCCGATAAAGGTCACAACCTGTAATCTTACTTACATTCGAAAGGCCCGCGTCTTTGTTTACAGAGATATTGGCGCTGTAGTTGAGATCATAGCTTTTGTATCGACAAGTAATGCACACACACTCACACACACTGACACGCTCACACACACTGACACACACAGTTTTGTTTTTGTGAAAAGTGGGGACATCCCCTAGGCGTAATGGTTTTTATACTGTACAGATCTTATATTCTATTGCCCTACACCAACCCTACACCTAAACCTACCCCTCACAGGAAACTTTGTGCTATTTCAGATTTTCAATACACTCCATTCTGTGTTATTTATAAGCGTTTTGAAAAGTGGGGACATGGGGTAATGTCCTGAAAAGTCACCTGCTCCTTGTAATACCTATGTCATACCCTTTGTCATTATACAAACAGTCCTCATTTGTCACAAAAATCACACACACACCACACACACACACACACCACACCATTCACACACAGCATAAATTGTTTTAAAAGGACTCCCCGGGGGTGTTTGTTGTAATACTGCATCATATTTTCGGTGTACGAACCCCCGCATACTCCATATGTCAACAGTGTATAACTGTATTCTTACTTACAATTGCTTTCGTTTAAACATTATTCAGTAAATTGTGCATGCTTAGCAAAGCACTATTTAAGCAATGGTTTCCATATTTCAATTTCCTTCATAGCGATAATTATCTCCCTAAAATCTATATCTTTGGGAATACTGAATGTCTAAAGGCCCTCTATGAATAAAATGATAACAATGCATTAAACGGGGGGGGGGGTTTCCTGGACAGCTGTCAACCGCTTCATGCATTTCAATATGCAAAGATGCTGGAAAAATGAATAATCGCAGGACATGGAGGATGGTTTTCGAGGAACGTTGCTCAGTTGACTGTTCAACAACAAGGACTCTGACAACCACACAAAAACAAAAAAAGCAGTCGTGGGTCATCCCAGGTAACACCCACCAGCATTACTTTGAAGGGGTTTTATTTGTAATAATTCATTCAGCTTTTTTTTTGGTCTGTGGACTATATGTTAAGGATCTTTTATGTAAACTTCTTACTAGGACAGTACTAAATAAAATATCATGATGCATTTTGTATTCTCTCTTGGTTTGTAAAAATGGTCCCCTTTCACGATTCTGCAAGGGTTTCCAACTTCTCATGCCACTGTCTGGTAGTTACATATGCGTTTGTGTGTGTGTATTTATACTGTACTTGAGCAGCATTACGTCTGTTTAACTACACAGAAGCGCCATGTCAGAGTAAGCTTCTGTACTCTTGCAGATGCTTTTGTTGAGTTTGGATAAAAAAAAAAAAAAAAATGAAACACCTAATATTAGATTATTGATTGATTGGAATTTAATACTTACATAATACCTTTGATTTTTCTATTAAAACTTGGAAAATCTGACTAATAACAACCAACAATATAAAATAATAATACATACGTTTCATTGGAATGCAACTTTCCAGGCTCAAAGTCCACTCACAATCACAATAAACAAAATACATAACAGACAACCAACCAATAAACAATTCAGAATGTACTTCATTCTCCACAAACAATCATGGCATTGTTTCATATGTCAGAGTTTTGCAAGATACAATGTGTAACGAAATTTAACCATGGTTTTATTGTAGTAAAAGTTTAGTAACCATGTTTTTTTAGCGTATTGATTACATTTGTATAACCACAGTTTTACAACAAATACCATGGTCAAACTATGCTTAGTGTAGCAAAACCATGGTTAATTTGTGGTTTAACTACAGTAACCATGTTTTTTGTTGTTTTGTTTATTTGTAGTAAAACCATGGTTAATATGTGTATACATGCAGTATATAAACCTACAAAATACAAACATAGTCTATAATATATGGCTATTCAACCCTATGAAGCTGAATATATTATTGCACATCAAAATACTTTTTTTTAAATTTCATGAATACAACACGAACAGAAAGGTTCCATTCAGTGACTAATAGTCAGTGTCGGGGAAAGTTACTTTTAAAAGTAATGCATTACAATACTGCGTTACTCCATAAAAAAGTAACTAATTACGTTATTTAGTTACTTTTTATGGAAAGTAATGTTTTACGTTACTTTTGCGTTACTTTTAAATCTGGACAGGGCTTGCTTGACTGATTTTAAAATAATAAAGTTATATTTTTGGCAAATATAAAAGCGTAAATTTACATCCGTAGAATGCAGAAGAAGAAATTCAACACACTTCAGCAATAAAAAAAGACACAAATGTTCGTCAAGAGTAATTTTTGCCTATTGACGTTGAACTGCAGACCTGTTTAATCGAATGGAGGAAATACATAAAGGATATTTGTGTTATTTTACATATTTAATTGCAGGTTTGCGTCATATTCTGAGTGCATTATTTTTATTCATTTTGAGGAAAGTGTTTTTTATTTGAATTTTTTTGTGAGTGAGATAATGCATATTCATATTATTTTAGAACTACAATAACATCTTCTGATTTCTCTCACGTGGTGACAGGAAAACTTTCAATCAATGCAGTGGAAAATAAAAGGAATATTTGAAAAAAGTTGGAAGCGTGACTTACGAGGACTTGAAAAAGAATCTGATTACGTAACTCGCGTTACTTGTAATGCGCTACCCCCAACACTGCTAATGTGTAACCAGTTTAACGGGGCCAGACCAGAAAAAGACATTGCCAGAGAAAATCTATCATCACGCCATCGTATCGGGTTGAGAGTACAATCGTTTCCGAATCATATTCAGACTGGTCGTTCGGATGACGTCCTGCGCTGACCGGAACTGTTCCGCGTTCTTTGGTGGGTGTTTGGGTGTGTGTGTGTGTGAGAGAGAGCTCGGTGATACACTGACACTGAGGCAGTACGGATGTACCCACGACGCGTGGGAATGGAATAACCTACCGATACATACGAGCACATAACCTCCCTAAGCGTCGGCTGGATTATGTTGTTGATTTTGCTGGCGGCAGCGTGATTGTACCGCTGATGTCGTTTCCACGAGCGTCTTCTCACGCGAGTGATCTTCTCGCAGATCGCAGCCCGGGTTTCATCCCGTCATCCGCAGCTGTTCCGCCCATCATCTGCGGCGGGGCTCCGTCGATCAGTGCCGCTCGGCTATCCGCACACAGCGGGACTCATGGGGAACAGCACGTCGTGCTGCGTGTCGTCCAGCCCGAAGCTCCGGCGGAACGCGCACTCGAGGCTGGAGCCGTACCGGCCCGAACCGGAGCTGAGCCGAGAGGACACGGGCTGCAACCTGCAGCACATCAGCGACAGAGAGAACATAGACGGTGGGTGTGACTCAGTATAGACGGTGGGTGTGACTCAGTTATTATTGATTTGTGTTTATTAATAACCAGTGATAGCGTAATAACGGCTCACTGAAGAGAGAACTCCTCGTGAGGGTTTCTGTATTCAAAAAGTACGGTGCTTTTGGGATAGTTTACCACGGTAAAACTGCGGTACTTGGTAAAGTACCTCATAAATGCCATCATTCATACAGTATGGTATTACCTCACTGTACCATGATAACGCCCTTACATTTTCCACATATTGTTATGTTAAAAACACTACGGTGTTTTGCGTCCAGTAGTTTTGTCATACAGAAATGACCGTAGTTACTGCAGTAACACTCTCTAAACCTGGTTTTTAACCATTGTTGTCATGCATTGTATGATATACAATGTGGTCTACAAAAAGTAAGAACTTTACTGTGCATGTTTACCACAGTATTTACATGATACGTTACTATTACCACAATGCACAACCTTGGATATGTAGCCTAACCTGCAATAACACACGATTGTTATTACTTCTATTCATACTCTAGAGTTTTCTAGAGTTTGTACTCCAGGGTTTACCACGCTAATACTATGGTATTAGGTAAAGTGCCATCATGTAGAAGTACCTTGGTATTACCCTACTGTACCATGATAACGCCCTTTCATTTTTGTAAGGTAATCACACATTATGCTAATACCACTACAGTGTTTTACTGCCAGTAGTTTTATCAGTGTGTATTGCAAAAATACCATAGTTACTGCAGCAAACCTCCATTTTTTTAACCGTTATTGTCATGCATTATATGATATACAACGTGGTCTATAAAAAGTAAGGACTTTACTGTTCATATTTACTAGGGATGCACCGATACCACTTTTTCCAGTACTCGCCCGATACCGATACTTTTATTTTTGGTACTTGCCAATACCGAGTACCAATATCAAAATTTTTGTTTGCATTTCATTGCATTCGTAAATTTTTTAAATATTGGGTACAGAAACCAAAAGAGCATGTATGATGTTAGTTGGTTAACTTCATTTATCAAATAGATAGTCAAACCAAAATTTATTCAGACACTTTCAACATTTCTCACATTATCACAGTTTATTCGCTATAGTTTAGAAAATGGTAATAAAATATGATAAGAACTCAGAGTTAAAATGTGTCAGAACCAATTCAGCTTGATAATGTCAGATAACTTTGATAGAAAGGTATGTAATGGATTACAATAAACCCAAAATTATTCATACAGCGGTCAGTATTTACACAACTATCAATACATTGTCGGGTGACCCTTAGCCTTAATGACAGCATATAGTCTCCTGGGCATGCTGTCAACCAGGTTCATGCAAACCTCAACATTTTTTCCCAGACTTGGTCTGAATAATTTTTGGTCCCAAATTTGTATCAATTTTACTTATAGTCCACTGTATGAAGAATTTTTGGGTATAATATATCACAGTTTAGTTTATTTTGCTATCCTCACTTTACATAAATGAACTATAGTGTCCTACACACACACTAGTAAAAAAAAAAATATCAAAAATGATATCTGGTCTCTGAATAGTTTTTGGTTTGACTGTATATCCTGTTATTTTCACACTTAATTATGCTCATTAAAATGTATTTTACAAGTTTGTGTTACTTTCACTGTTCATTTTTTTCTCTATGGTACATCATCTTTAATTTAATAGCATTAGAGCTGCTCCATTGTAGCGGCTCAGTACTGTAATCACGCGCTCTGCTGTAATAATGCAGAACCACTCGTTATAAATCTCCTAACAGTGATATTTTCATAAATAGAAGTCTCATTTTTTTCATCTGAAACGTGCAGCGATTTCTTTTCCAAAGCCACTCGGCCCCAAAAAAATTATAAAAAAAAAATTTTGCAGAAACACTCATGGAGCAAGCTAAACACGCGCAACACGCACACGTATTTGTACTGGTGCAGAATGAGAGGGACAAGTACTGTACAGCCGAGCGCATTTCACACAGGCTGTTAGTTTCACTATCGCCAGAATGCTTAAGGGTGAAAATAAATGACGTTTATAGTGAATGCCCCTATAAATTGTCTTATTTTTACGATTTAGTTTTAATCCAAATGATGCGTGCTAAGTGAGCGAACATCAAAGACCACACAACAGAAGTGCGCGCTCTCTCTCTCTCTCTCTCTCCCTCTCTACCAACCATTAAGTAACTTGTGCATTGTTTTACTTACTTCTTTTTGACATATCCGACTGAACTACAAACTTTCCAGTGATGTCTGTGAGAAAGGGATATTCACTCGACAAGCTCGCGCATCTGCGCCGCCGCGCGCTCAATCCAATCAGCGTGCTTTGGTTATCAGCTCAGCACATCAGCTATACAGGCATTAATACTGAATATTTTATATTCATTGCGTACTTATACTTCATAGAGATCTTTAATCTCTAATAACCCATTCTGCTGTCTGTTGTCGGTGTTCTTTGTCTGAATATGGCGCTTATCACATGCTGTGTGGTATCGGCGTTTGGTATCGGGGCATTTTAACGAGTACGAGTACAGGAGCTCAGTATCGGGCCCGATACCAGTATCGGTATCGGTGCATCCCTAATATTTACCATAGTATTTACATAATACACCACTATTACCACAAATGTACAATCTTGGAAATGTGCCATCATTTCTGTTACACTGTGGAGCTTCTGTCATGAAAACAAATTCCTCGTATGTGTAAACATACCTGGCAATAAAAACTCATTCTGATTCTGATTCTGATCATTTAATAACAATGCATTATTATCATATACTCTAACTTCTAGGTATTTCGAAGAGTACTGTACTGATATTCAATGTAGAAGTATGTGAAGGACCATAGTAGAATATTATAGGCCTAGTGCTTCTTTGTGGTTTGTTTTACTTATTTACCATTGATAGTACCACGATAATGCAATTTTTGGACATTCATTGTTGATAGTACTGCTGTATTTTTTGAAGTAATTTTTAGTACCATGTAAATGTCTCGGTACAGTAGGTAGAAGTTTCATGGTATTACCCCACTGTGCCATTGCAATGCTCTTACTTTTTTGTAAGATAATGGCATTTTATTTGACATGCACTGTTGATAATGCCATGGTATTTTTGGGAGTGGTTTGGAGAACCATGTAAATGTTGTGGCACTTGGGTATGGTAATCATTCAGTACTATGGTATATATTTGAAGTATCATGGTTTTACCATCTGTTACCATGGTTTTTCCATCTAACGTTACCATAGTACCACTGTAATTCTGACTTTGGTGTTATATTGATTCTTATTGTAGATTTATAGCTGAATGTTTTTGTGTGTGAGTTCACACTTATTCGTTTTCTGAATCTGGCAGTAGATCTGATCTGTGGTGTGCAGTTAATGGGCGTCTGTTGAAATGGAGAGTGGATCCAGCTATGTTCTAATGTAATTTAACATCTAGCTGAATATAGAGGCTGATGAGAGTGTCATGTGTCAGCAGGCAGAGCTCATGTCCAGTTTATGAGGTTTAGCTGATCCAGGACCAGTTATGCTCACTATCACATGATATTCTTCTAGATGTGCAACATGTAAAATCAATAACCAACATATGATCATACTGTAAGTTGGTGCCATGAAAAGTCTTTATATGTTGGTTGGTTTGAATTGTTTACATTCATTTCATGACGCTGCCATCATTTAGTAAAGGGCGATTAATGCTCAATTCATGCATTTTAATCAAGCTGATGCTACTTCTTGACCTAGAACTCGTGGGTATTTAGACATTTTAAAACTCGTGGGTAATTTCTATAGGCCTAGTTGATATACATTTTCCCACTTTTTGTAGATCTGTTATTGCTTTTACCATAATTTTCATTTCATTTTTTTACTATTTATTATTTTAATTACATTTTAGTTTTAGCAATTTTGTTGTGTTTTTGTCATTTTATTATTATTATTTTTTAAATAGTGTCTATGCATTTTTTAACATTACTTTTTATTTCATATATAGTTTTAGTTTTTTTAGCATATCAAGTTAAACTAAATGAAAATTTAGTTAAACATTTTGAAATATTTCCTTGGCAGTTGTCTGAAATAAAATATGTTTATTTTATTTTATTTCAGGGAACATTTGTTTTATTTTCAAGGAACATTTTTTTTAATGCTTTTAGTTTTCATTTCAGTTGACTGTAACAGCCCTGTTTTGCTATAAAGTATTTATTTTCCCCCAGATATTTTTTTTGTTATATTAAATAATTTAAAAAATCTTTATTCAGTAGCAGCAATTACAAATGTGAGCCCATGTGCGCCCTTCTAAGTTAGTCTCAGGTACACTTCTGAAGATGATTTTAAGTTGGTTTAAAGAAGCATATGTACATCCCTAAGTACATTGACATCCAAGTGCTTTTATTGCACACACCCATGATACACTGCACATTGAGGAAGTCCCATATTTCATCACAGCTAGCCCACCCATGGCCGCTGAGCTCTTGTGCCGTGAGAGGAGAAGAATGTTTTGGGTTCGTGGTCAGTCTGTGCCAGTCTCCTGTGATGGGAGAGGAGCTGTACTGTGATTAACACTGTCCATTGTGATTCAGACAGCTGCTGTGTGAATCAGCTTTATCCCACAGAATAAATCAGAGCTCTAGTTCTCGTTCTCTCATTCATGAAAAGCTGCTTTATGTTATTGTAGCTGCAGCATAATGCAATATTTTTATCACGTTATCACATTGCTTATATGTCTTTGCATTGAACCTTATTAAAGTATTCCGGGTTACCAAGCTCATTTAACAGCATTTTGTAACATAACATAATGTTGACAGTTTGTTAAAATACTTAACCTCTGGTGCTCTTCGGTCACTCTTGACCGAAAAATGTTCTGTTTTGAATTGTTTTTAAATCACAGCTTCATCAGAATGGTACAAAACTTGGTGCCTTTTATGGCATTTGGAATGTGAACACAAAAAAAAGTTGAGGGCATGATTCGAGCAGACTAAGTGGCCGTAAAAATTTTTTTGTCGTACTAGTGGTAGGGGTTTGCAATATATATCGTCTGCGATAATATCATAATTGCTGTTTTAACGATGTGCGTTTTTGACATTATCGAGTATTTTGCAAAATACATTCAAAACACCTACAGAGTGCAGTATGCATTACGTGAAGCCTAGACTAGTGCGTGTGCGCATTTAGTGTGTTTTCTTTCACTGCATGATTCAGTCTATTAAAATGCATTTAGAATGATCACAAATTCAAGACATGATGGCAGAAAATTTATATTTATACCACTTCATATAGTTATTCAATTTCACACGAAGAGTGCCGTTTTTCTCCAAAAATTACCATGATTACAAAAGTGACATTGAATTCAATAAACAATAAGTTAATTAGGAGACTTACGTTTTAGACACCATATTAACCTATTTTTGCTCTATTTCGCCAACAAAAATCATTCCGAATACAGCCACAGTGCTGTTTTGTGTCTCTGAGCAACATGACGGTGTTTCGTTCCTGATTGAATCAACTGTTTAAATGATTCATGGTTTAGTCACAATGACTCACTTATTAACAGTGACTTGCTGCAACCTTCAATTTCGGCCTTTTTCTTTCTTTATTTGCTCCTTTTTTTTGGTGTGTGATTTTTTGATTTTTTCCCATGTTTTAAATCATTTCAAATATCAGTATTCAGCGTTTTATGTTTAAAACAAAGCATTATTCATGCATTTGTAACTGCAGGTTAAATGCATTCATGTCTTGCATTAAACAAAATACATGCGTGTAAATACATCTAAATGCCACTTCAGATGCAGCGTCTGTGTTGATTTAATATGCTTGGTAACAGCCCAAATGTCTTATTATTCTAATTCCCTAATTAAATGTAAGAATGTGACTCAAAAGATAATGCACACTTATAGCAAAAATGGCTTTATAAAGGTAAAAATACCCATAAAATGTAAAAATCAGTTTAAACTTATTGGAAAAGAATAATTTCTATCAGTATCAACTGACCAGCACACAGAATATGAAGAATATTAAAACATTAGGAGTCAGCTGTCTTCGGCAGTCCTTAAGGTACCAGCAAAATAACACACTCAGCAAAATATCATCTATTTATCGTTATCGATAAAATCCCAGAAAATATCGAGATATAATTTTTTTGTCAATATCGCACACCCCTAACTAGTGGTTCACCGCAATGACAGAGTGCAAAACCAACACATCCACTCACACACACGTGTACAAACACACTTATACACACACACCTATGAACTAGGGCTGAGACAATAAATCGATGCATCGCGATTCGTGGATAGATTCTGAGATTTTCAGAATGCATCACGATTCTGAGCTCAGTTTTTAACAGCAGATGGCGCTCTAGGCTAGCTTTTAACCACACACTCAAATGTTCATGAAGAAAAGCACTTGTTGTGCGTTCGGCTGAGTAATGCAAGTGGTTAAATGTACTTGCACCTTGGCTTTAATGCTTTTATGATGCGAGATTAATGTAAACACAGCCCACTATAAACACCCTTTTCGAATTTAGAATGATGATTTTAGGTTTCAAAATGGTCATTGTGGAAGGAACTGGAAATCAAGCAGAATGCAGATATTGTAAAAGCACGCCCCCCCCCCCCCCCCCCCCCCCCCCCCCCCGTGCCATCTGCCTGTAAAAACTAAGCTCGAATCCAATTCAAAGAGAAATCGCGATGCTTAGGAAAATCTCAGAAGCGAGCAGAATCATTCTCGATTGGCGAGCACATTATTGTCCCAGCACTAGGGTTGTTTTTGGCGGCCTGTTTTAATTTGAGTTTTAGTCTAGTCTTTGTGTGAAACTGTCATTTTAGTTTTTTTTAGTTTTAGTCACGTTCATACTCTTTAGTCTAGTCAAGTTTTAGTCAACTAAAAGTCTGAGCATTTTAGTCTAGTTTTAGTCGACGAAAACTGATGAAATTTTAGTCTAGTTTTAGTCGACGAAAACTGATGACATTGTCTAGTTTTAGTCAATGAAAATTGTATTTTAGTCTCTTTTAGAAATGCAATTCTATTTAACCCAGTCAAAATAGTATAAGTACCTAGTAGTATAGACAAAACCAAAACATTCTTTTAGCCAAACCCATTTCAAACAAAGTTATCTTATTATATTATTGTTACCTAATAGACTCAAGAATACATCCATTCCAAACACGGAAGACACTCTGATTTGAATTTAAAACATTTATTTTACCAACCAAATATGTTAGAAGTACACAAACATACATTTAAATAAAGACGAACCCAGGCTGGCCGGCCATCGGTCCCTTTCTCTGTGTCAGACTTAACTTGTTTGGTTTTCGTCTTCTAAATCAGTGTTCCCCAACCTTTCTTTAGTCGCGGCACCATTTGGAAATTAACAAATTTGTGGCACCCTACAAAATTAATTTTGTCACTATTTGAATTTCTAACTTCGATGTGATAATTAGAAAAGTATAGATATTCAGTACAACAGAGAAGAACTGCAGAATAAGAAGTCAGACGAATTTTTTATATTATTAAAAATAAATGGTCTACAATGTGGCATCAGTAGGCTAATTTCTAAGTGAAGAAGAAACCAATTATATGACAGATTGTAATGTAGGCTGTTATTCATATGTAAACATTGAGATAGCTAGTTATAATGGTAATTAATCAAAGTTTTGATTTTACAGCTGGGTAATTTATTTTTTTGTTGCAGTAGCACGAGATAGCTTGAATTGAATAAAAAATGACAAGGAGGTCAAGCAGTTAATAATAAAATAAGAACAAATAAAGAAATGACTAATGATAGCACAAATAAAAAAACATCACGATAGGCCTACAGATGGAAATAAATTGCTTTTTCGTTTTTCAGGTAGGTCTACACACTCATTAAGAGATTAAAAATTTTTTTTTTTTACCAATTATCCAAAAAATGTTTAATCCTAGAAAGCTATTATAATCAGAGGACACATGAGCATAACGGTAAGCAGATCAATGAATGAGAGGGCAGCATTACCAGAGTTGCCCATTTACCACACATTGTTACAGCACAGTAGGGCTATTGCAGACAAAAACAATACTGTACTACATCGATGTTTAACGTCGGCTTGTTTTTCGAGTGGACTTTGCTGTTCCGAAGAGCATGAACGGTATACGAGTGGAGCACTCACATGAGCCGTGAGCAACTGAGCGGAGCACACACACGCATAGAGCGGGATAATACACACACGCATAGAGCGGGATAACACGCAGAGCGTCACACCACGTGAAACTGAATCCTGAGCGGTGAACTAATTTTCAGCAGCCGAAATTTTGGTGCATCTCTAATTATTGGCGGCATTAGAAATTGATATTATATAATAGCTGCTTTTTTAACATTTTAGCAATTTAAAAATATAAAAAAAAAATTTTTTACACGGCACCCCTGCTCTCGACAGACTGGTTGGGAAACACTGATCTAAATAATGCCGCGAGTGGGTCTTGAGGAAGTGTTGTCGCCTGCGTCTGCGCAGTGCGACCTGATGCAGCCCCTGAGCGAGACACAGGAAACAGAAATACTAATAATAATAATAATAACGCAACTAAACGAGACGAAATAACGTTATAACATCTCGTTTCGTCTCGTTTTGGTCAACGAAAATGAAGAGACATTTTAGCATAGTTTTTATTTTGTAAAACACATTTAGTTCGTTTTATTCTGTCAACACTATTGCAGTTATACAATTTAATTATCGTCATCGTCAACATGGGACACATTTACGTTGTCTTGTCTCGTTTTCGTCACATGATAAAGGTTCGTTGACGACCATATTTAGTCATAATTTTCGTTGACGAAAGCAACACTACCCAGCACTCCTATGAACTGGTGTAACTGTAACACAGAACATGTGTAAAATAAAAGCAATAATTCAACAACAATGCAGTTAAAAAAAGTGGACAGCAAGGAAGGGGTTACACTCTTAAACATCAAGAGTGTAAAACAGATACATTCACTCACACACACTCACAGACACGCACATACATATTTATACTTACTCAAATGAATTGGTATGGCTATAACTATATAGCCAAAACGAGTCAGAAAACTGAAGGTTGAAATAAGATCAAACCCAGAAGGATTAAGCTGATAAAACATTTCTGCTAATTTTTGTTACATTTTTATAGACTTTTAATGTTTTGTGTAACAAAATGCTTTCTCTGTGTTCAGGTTTGACTGTAGTAATAATAATTCAAAAACTGACGCTTCAAATCAACATTTCAAAACAAAACAAAAAATCTAAAAAAAAAAATTTCTAAACCTTTAACAAAAAGTGGGTTTCCCTTGAGAATGCTAAATATATATCCAACGGACTAACCCTTTAAAGGGATACTCCACCCCAAAATTAAAATTTTGTCATTAATCACTTACCCCCATGTCGTTCCAAACCCAATAGAAGCTTCGTTCGTCTTTGGAACACAGTTTAAGGTATTTTGGATGAAAACCGGGAGGCTTGTGACCGTCCCATTGCCTGCCAAGTAAATTACACTGTCAAGGTCCAAAAAAGTATGAAAAGCATCGTCAGAATAGTCCATCTGCCATCAGTGTTTCAACCGTAACGTTATGAAGCGACAAGAATATTTTTGTATGCGAAGAAAACAAAAATAACGACTTTAATCAACAAGTCGTCTTCTATATGTCTGTCCGCACCAGTAGCACCCATTTGGAGAGATGAGCTGGAAGGCAGGCAGCTACGTCTTCGGTGTTCAGCCGTGACCACAGGATAGTTTTACTCGAGTATTGCGCGTGATTGAAGAAAACATCGCATCCTGTGGCACGGCTTGACACAGAAGAAGCGTGAAGGCCTGCGTAATCGCTGTTTATAGTGATGCCCCTATATTTTAGGTTTAATCCAAATGCATGCGCATGAGCGAACAGCAATCAAGAGCATGCAAAAGATCATGCCAAACAGGTGCATGCTCTCTGGCTCTCTCTCTCGCTCCTCCTCTCTCTCTCTGTATATTCACTCGACAAGCTCGCGTATCTGTGCAGCCACGCGCTCAATCCACTTAGCACGCTCTGCTTATCAGCTCGGGCACAGCCGCAATATAGGCGTGAATATTGAATGTTTAACATTATATTAATTACTTACATGTAATTCATAGACATCCTTAATCTCTAATAACTCCATTCTACTATCTGTTGTTCTGTTGTCAGTGTTTCTTAGTCTGGACACAGCACTGTTCACATGCTGTGTGGTAATGGCTTTTGGTATGGGGCATGTACGATTATGAGTACAGAGAGCGCAGTGGTGTGTGTGTGTCCCGCTAATGATACAGTATCGGTATCGGTGCATCCCTAGTAGTTTTCCTAAACAGATTGAACGTTTATATAATTCAGTATGACTATATAGTATAATACACTTTGAATATCCCTTTTATGTAACTCCAGTATCTTTTCAGTGCTAAGAACTTCTTTTGGTAAAAGAGGCAAATCCAGCAAAAAAAAAATCTCCTTTCTCTGAGACTCTTATTGTAGCAGGCTGGAACCTTGATAATGCAATATTGTTTCCCAATGGACCAATTAAACCTGTTCACCCTGTCTCCCTAAAACTGAGTATCAGTCAGCCATCAGATTGGAGTTTGCAATTTTAAACGAGGTCTTACCATGCTACAGATGGTCAGTGAGGCCTAAAGGATAGACGGCATGTAACAGGAGAGTGAAGAGTGAGAAACTTAAGGCACCTGTCTTAAGAGTTAACAGGATTATGTGTTATCTGCCTTATGGTCTGCTAGCTCTTTCCTTTGCTACTATTGATATTGTTAGAATTTTGACTGGAAACATAAAATCCCTGCATTCACAGTTCCAGACACTTGGTTTGATGTATTTTCTGCACTGCAAGATTGCCGTTTATACCAGGGTACAAATATTTGTGTGTCGTTATGTGTGATGCTGCAATATTATTCATATTTTAATCGGAAAAGCTTTCTGTGATATTAACAAACACTTGTAAATAGTAATGTTCTAGTTTTGATGTGTTGTGGCAGTTGCAGATTTTATGTGACATAATTGGTAGGCTTTATGGTTTTATGATTTTAAATAAGGAAAGAAAAACATTAGGATATTCAAATATTTTAATCACTGATTGGTGCATAGCAACAGGACATCTGCATATTCAAATTTCAGACTGTTTTGCATTTAGAAACAAAGATTTGTGACAGACATTTTAATAAATGTCTTTTAATAAATAAAACTTTTGTTGTAATCCTAAATCCCTGCATTGAATTTACAGAAAAAGTGATGTGAAAGCAACTATTGACTACATTCATTTGGAAAATGAATGAAAAGTCATTTTATAGATTTTATAGAACAAATTAAAGTGTTGTTACTATCGCCAGGTTATTTAATTAATTGGTCTCTGGTCACCCCGCATGGTTCATGAGCTACACAATATAAATGTCCTTGGTTTACACATTGCTTTCCACATGCTTTTACTCATTCATATGATTCTGTACAATATCTATTCTGTTGCCACACCAGTCCTGCAGTGCAATGTGACTCTGGCATGATTGAGAGTGCAGTACAGTAGGGCATTTGTTTGCGAGTACACTGCCTTAGGCTTGTGTTTAGAACTGTGACCCTCCAAATGTGTGACTTGAAGTCAGACATTAGAACTGCTGACTTTCAACCCCGAAGCATCTATCCAGAAATCCCCTTGTCTCACTTTCCCCAAGTCACCCCAGTGAATCATTAAACATGCTGCCTCCATTACCTTCTCACATCTTCCTCTTCATTAGTCTTGTTCCCTTTATCCAGTGAGAACATACTCCAGGAGTTCTGCTCTGTCCCTTTTGTTATGCTTGCTACATATGAGTCAAAATCTGCTAAAGGTTAATGTAACAAAACAAGTAAAAAGTATTTTAAGGGAAAAGGAAACATAATTTTATCAAACTTTAATTTATCTTATCCAACTACATTTTATAAAAATCATCTGTCAAGTTCCGAAATCTATGCTTATGTATTCTGAATGAATTGGATGACTACAGGGACTCATCTCAAGATCACTCATTTAACAGTTCATCTATTGCCACAATTATGAAAAAAAAACAAGATTAGTCAAGAATAGAAAATCATTGAAAATAGGCAAATCACAAACAACAGAATCAGAATGTGTAGTTTGTGCATAAAAATGTCCGTCAAAAGTAGGGGTGGGAATCGCAGGGTACCTCATGATACGATACAAATCGCGATACATGGCTCACGATATGATAATATCGCGGTACAGAAATTCTGCGATAATCGATATATTGCTAGACAATTCTATAATGATACATCACGATATCTGTCTAACTATGAAAACAAAATGCCTGTGAAAAGGTTAAGTGCAAGTTTTCTCTCTTTATTCAAGTCCTAACTGTTAGAAAGCAGAACAAAAGTTCTGTAAATCAAATTTGACATGCTAAGGAAATTAATCATTTTATTCTTGAACTTACTAAAAGCTTACTAAAAGCTTTTCTTTGTGTGTAAACCAACACCTTTAACTGCTTATCAACTTTATATATAGCCTATATATAAACCTGGTACATTTCAACATCTCAACCTTTCCTCTTCTCTCATCATAAAAACGGAGCCCTGCGCACATGACATGCAGGGGGAAAAAAAGCCATTCACATCGCGTGTTTTGCATGCTCACAGTCCACGCTGATAGCTGTTATGGGGCAGTTTTATCTTTTATCTCCATAAACATATATAGAGCAGTAGAGCTAATACAGTGGCTGGAAATCTGTTTATCCTTCGGTTCCTCGTGCTTCTCCATCTTCATAGACAACGTATCATCCCAATACCGTGTTTGGAAAGAAAATGACGTGTAGGCGGGACCCCTAAAGGGAATAAATACGAGATATACGAGAAAAATATATTTCAATGCTTTCTCTCACAATTATATCATTGGGTAATTATACTACATACATATTTCGGCATCAGGAAGTCGCTATTATACCTGGCATTGAAACACGATCGCTTTTAAGTTTCACTTTCACTTTCGAGACTTGCGATCGCACATACTCTGTTTATACTGTGGAGCAGCAGTACTTGCCACACATTTTACAAGATTATATGTTTGTCAGTGGTACTGAGGATCTGCAAATCATTCGCCATCATCCTCAGTCATCTCTCCTTACTCTGTTTATGTGGTAAGTGAAATTTTATGTACTGTTAAGTAAAAGGCAACGTTTTGCATGGACCATTGAAAAATCATTTGAAATTGGGTCACAAATCGAACGCGGCGCAGTTTCTGTCGGGGATTGTCGGAGTCTCGCGTGACGCAGCCAGTGTAGACCGCACACGGATTGTAATGAGTTCTATGCTGATTATATTATACACTACATCTGCTGTGTGATAGACAGTGGTTTTATAGAAATTGGTTAACGCCGACGCCGCTCGCGTCTGGTGTAGACACGTTGTTAGGAATCGTGTTTTCCCTTATAAGAATTCACACTTCAGGCACACCCACTAACCTATCCCCCCACGCTCGCCCGCCCCAGCCGATGTCATCGTCCATCTAATGCCAATTTTGTAGGACACGCCCAACCCTACCATGAATGTGTTATGTCAATGATTTAGTTTTTACAAAAAAAAAATATTCCAAATGACAGCCAGCTGTTTTGACGGATAACGTGCATAAGGGGTGAAAATATGTTTGATTTTTTTATTTTTTTGCTTCTTGACGTTTATTTCATGGCTTAAATACATTATTTTGTTACTCAGAGACTGACAGAAACTGCTTATCAAGAAATGTTACATTTAACTGCCGCAAATTTGTTGACTTTTGAAAATCAAGTTCATGTTTCACCAGAAAAGTAGTGGTTTTGGTGCACAAAGTTGTTTTAATTGTCTCTTATAACAAAAATCTTGTATTTAAACTAGGGTTGCACGATAAATCGCATGCGATGTTTAACGCACATCTTATCATCTTACTGACGAGTTGCACAAAACCACGTTCATATTCGCGCAATTTTTTTGCGCAGCTCGTCAGTGAACAACGGCTCTGTGTAGTTAATGCTGCTCGATGTGAAAGCCTGCAGGTGATGGAGATTTACCGCTGATTACAGAACCGGCTTTCTGACAAGATGCGCGTTAAATATCGCATGAGATTTATCGTGCAGCCCTAATTTAAACATGACAATGCAGATCCTTTTGTAAATAATAGTGACAAGCCACTTTTTAAAATGTTTGTTTCATTATTACCCCTAAAGAGATTTTGACTCGTATACTGATGCCAAAATAACTGAAAGGAAACCAACATAAAAATGCACAACTCCAGAATGTGACAATAGAGAAGTGACAAACATATTCTATTTGAAGATTCTTTTCTAAATCATCTGATGTCACATGAGGGGAAGTGAGCTCAAACAAGACTAATTTTAGCCAACATTCAAGGCTCATATTTGCACTGGCAGAAATGATAGGGAGGTTTGTGTTAATTCCTGCTATTGCAACAGAGCACAGGTCTGGAGATTAGTAGTGTTTTAAAATCCTTCTGGGATAATACAGCGATGCTGGCAGTTTGGGATGCACTGTATGGGAAGATGGACACAATGGAAGTGTTAAGCGCAAAGTATACTTCAGTTTTGATACAAAATCATATATGGGCATTCAAAACTTTTTAAAGCATGTAAAATGCCATGCAGTGACTACTATGTACGTTTGTCATGATATCTAGTTTATTGAAAATAGACCATTTGAAAGAACTGATTCAGAAGTCTGTCAGCATTTTTGCTACTGAGGTTTAAATCCAAGAAGTTGACCATGCTTATATTAAAGGGGTCATATGATGCTGCTAAAAATAACATTATTTTGCGTATTTGGTGTAATGAAATGTGTTTATGCGGTTTAAGGTTCAAAAAAATTATTTTCCACATACTGTACATTATTGTTTCTCCTCTACGCATCGCCTTTCTGAAACGCGTTGATTTTTACAAAGCTCATCGTTCTGAAAAAGCGAGGTGTGCTGTGATTGGCCAGCTATCCAGTGCGTTGTGATTGGCCGAATATCTCAAGTGTGTGACCGAAATGTTACGTACCTTACCATATTGTGATATGATGCCCTGTCAGGCCGGAGCGATGAGACAAAAACATGAAAACCCATTATAAAGAGGCATTCGTTGCATCCAGTGGGGAAATAAATACGGATTATAAAGACTTATACTGTCTTTTTTACGCGTTGCGTTGCATCGCACCGTGTAAACATAAAACCGTGTCTCCATTTGTGATCGGAGAAATGGCAAACAACAAACCCTACTCTACACTGCCCAAAAAACTCGCTTTAACTATAAAAAATATAAAAACTCTTTAAAAATAAAAAAAACTTAAGTACAGTCTTGAGTAGAACAGCCGGCATTGTAGTCTACTCTACCAGGATCAGAAAACGTCCTCCATAAATGTGCTGCACACATCTGAATATTTATTTGGGTTGAAGTGTTCTGGAACATTGTTGTAAATACAACTTAATCACTGATTTCTAGTCGTTTCCATTTTTGGAAGGCCAAACAAAAGAGTTTCGCTTTCACAACGAAACACAAAGCATCACACACGGCTGACTAGAGAGAGAGCAGCGGCGGGCCTACAGTGAGAAGAGGAGACATGGGGGCTAGCGTGAGGACGGCCGGAGGGTTAGAGGTGAGCAGAAGGAGGTGCCCCCTGGGCCGCACGACGAACGCGTGCGGCCGGCGATTTCTTTTTTTTTTTTTTGACGACGGAGCGTACGGAGGACATGTGAAGGACCCGGACTGGACTCCGCTTCGTCTATGGTGAAAGCCGATCCGGTGATCCACAGCGCGAAGTTGATGTGTTTTCTCAGCGACCAGCACGGATCAGCTCTAGGCATGACAAAGCAGATATCGTCCTCTATT
This sequence comes from Sinocyclocheilus anophthalmus, assembly GCA_018155175.1. NCBI lineage: Eukaryota > Metazoa > Chordata > Actinopteri > Cypriniformes > Cyprinidae > Sinocyclocheilus > Sinocyclocheilus anophthalmus. The sequence continues at coordinate 85,241 of JADLZN010012047.1, forward strand.
GGAAGACCAAACAAAGTAGTTTCGCTTCACAACGAAACACACAGCACCTTCAAGACATGGCGTCGGCGGCAACAACAATACTACAGCAAAAATAAAAGTTACACCTTCTTTCTTTGATTGAACATTTGGGCGGCGTTATGCAAATCTTCCCACATAGTGAGGTAGATATGTGGGGGCGTGTTAGAACGAGCCGTTTTAGGCAGGTGTGGCTGACTCTTAACTTTTATAAAGAATATCTCTTTGGATTTGAGACTTTAGTCTTTGCAACTTTACAGATCTTCTTTATGCACCAAGAGCTTGTAACACTCCAAAGAGACAGGACAAATTGAAATCGCATCATATGACCCCTTTAAGAATGCATTCAAATTCATTAAAATGTTTGATAATCTTATATTGCAGATATAATTTTTTATATATTCCGTGTTTACTCCAGCTCTTAGTCCAGTGTAGATTTGTTGATTTCCTCAGATGCTTTCTAAAGCAATGACTTTAGTGGAGGAAAGTATGAGTACGCCGAAGCTAGACAGGAGAGTGGATATGAGATGGCCGTGAATGTGGAAAGACTGCTGATCTGCACTGCTGACTGACTGCTTTAGCTGATGACAAACCTCAGCAGAAATTAAAGTGCATCTACATAAAATGAGTCAGTGGTGAAAACGCTCTCTAATCGTTCTTAATCACTGTCAGTCTTAGTCATGAATGAACCCGACTCATGTTTGACATTTGACATTTTCTCACTGTGATTTTGTCCTCTGAAGGAAATGACATACAGGAAGTGCATTGGTTTCGCTCCCTCACACGTGTCTGTGTGTTGTGTGCTAGATTGTTTCATACGAGCTGCAGAAATGTACAGGTTTTATGGGGTTTTGTGAAATATTCAAAAGTCTTTGCTAGGACTAGGAGATCTAGCCAAAAATGATTAATCTAAAGCCATTTTACAAGATTCGGAAGCTAAAATTGTGTTCAGAGGTTTCTTAAAAGTTTTTTTTCATTTGGCAAAAATTATGAGGCACTTTAAAGCAAGTTTGCTAAATCAAATTTAAATTTAAAATACAGTAGACATATACTGTAGAAACAAATGATAGATATGTTTTAGGTTGTGTTCATTATATTTATTTATTTATTTTTAATATGTTCCAATGCAATATTTACATACTACTGTTGAAAAGTTTGGGGTCTATATTTTTTTTTTTAAGTTTTTGAAAAGTCTCTTATGCTCATCTAGGCTGCATTTATTTGATCAAAACTACTGTAAAAACAGTAATATTGTGGAATATTATTACAATTTTAAATAACTATTTTCTATTTGAACATATTTTAAAAGTAAAAGTAATATTTTTATGATGCAAAGCTGAATTTTCAGCATAATTCTGCAGTCTTGCTCAAAAACATTTCTTATCATTTTCAATGTTGAAAACAGTTGGAAACCGTGCTAAATTTATTTATTTATATTTTTCAATATTCTTTGATAAATAGTAAGTTCAAAAGAACAACATTTTTTTAATAAAAATATTTTTTTGACATTATAAATGTATTTCCTGTCACTTTTGATAAAAGAAAATTATTAAATTCAAAATGAATGAATGAATGAATGAATTAAAAAACAAATAACTGACCACAGACCTTTGAATATGTTTTACTTTTTAGATGAAACATTAAAACATTTTAGATTAAATAAACTCTATACGTTTTTGTTACTGAGGGTTATTTAAGAGATGTTAACATATGTGGATTGTGGTTTTCCATATTCATAAGTGACAGGAGGAGTGATTGCAATCTTTGGGAAGTTTAATGGGCAAATAAAAAGCACATTAAAATCATTGCAGTATTCATGGTGTAGGTTAATGTTGTAATAATTAAATAATATTGTGTATATCATAAATCACACAGCCATGAGTTTCTTTGTTGGTGTTTTTTTCCCCGCAAATTAGTCTCTCGTGTTTCACGTGGAGTCCTTTTAGAAGCAGTTCTACCCACATCCATGCTTATGTTTCTTTGCCTACTTTCCTAAGTAGGTCTGTAGACAGTCTGGCCTGAACTTATCTGCATACACATGGGCAGCTGACCTCTTTCCAAACCACTTTCTCAGATTCACTCTTGTAGGTCAGCGGATGCCCCTCTTTCTTTACCTCCCACTTTTGTGCGAGTGAATACATGATATACTGTCCTCATGATCACATTTCCTCTTATTTTATCATACTTTCAGTATGACTAGGTTTTGTTGCAGGAAAGCATATTAAAACTGATTTACTGCTCTTAGAAAACATCAAAGATGAGCGTGACCAATTCCTCAATGGAGATGTGTGATGTGGCCGACATAGATTGCTGCTTTATTCAGTATTGTAGCCCTGGAAACCGCTGATAATGCCAGCAAGGTGCTCTGAATGCTTTCATGACGTGTGGAATATATTAGCTTGTCAGCATAATCCTTCCCTGTCGATGCTGATTTGTGAAATATTCTATATATGAGTGGAAAATGCATGAATGGTTTAATACATGCTCGACCGTTTAGTGACTATTTTAACACGTATACATACATTTTTAATTAAAGTTAAGTAACAGTAAGGTTTTTAATATTTCTGAAAGTCTCTGCTGCTTACTAAGGCTGCATTTGTTTAATTAAAATACAGTAAAATAATTGTTTAAATTATGATTTAAAATAAAGTTTATTTTTATAATGTATATAATATTTGAAAAATGTAATTAATTCCTGTGCTCAAAGCTGAATTTCAGATCATACTCAGTCTTCAGGGTCATGATCCTTCAAGACTCTTATAATATGCTGATTTGCCGTCAAGAAACATTTTCTGATTATTTCATTGTTAATATTTTGTGGCACAATACATTTTTTAGGAGTACTTTGTTGAATGAAAGATTAAAAGGAACAAATAATATATTGCATCACTGATAAGAATGGACGCGCGTATGTCTTTCTGTGGGTCCCTTACTTACAGCCTACTTGTCGAGTATTCGTTTAGTTTCAGTTAATTTTTGCGACACGTTTGAAAATGAAGATCATAGAGACCGAGGCGGCAGGGACAGAGCACCCTGTGTTTCCCTTATTTTACAAAAGCACAAGGTTTTTGTTGATATTGTGAGTGCACACAAATAAAAGTAGACCCTTAACAGATTCGATTGATGTATTGCTCTTATATGTAAGATCAAAACTGAAAGTGTAATATAAGTTATTTTCGGTGTGATCAGGAGAAGATACCACAAAACGCCGGCGCATTTTGCGACCCGATGGATAAAAAAATTATTTAATTAATTGTATTCAATAAATAAATAACCCACCTACCACCCAAATTTATATATTTTGGGGAGAATAAATGTTTAGCAATCGGATGCTTAAACATGTGGAACTCAGTTGGCTAGTTTCCAGATAAATGTCGGGAAACATTAAAAGTGTGCTCTTTACAGGAAACACATGAAACTTCAGCATTTAAAAGGTTTGTGGGAATGGATATGAGTCGAAAAGCAGCAGGAGGAGGACAGCCTGGGGCGATGGGTTGCTCTGTTAAAGACTAGTCATTGCGCTGCATTTTAAAAGGATGAGTTGTGTGAGATCATCAGTTAAAGCCGTCGTGGGAAGATCAGTGAATGTGGGAGAGGGTGCATGTTCTTCAACGTGAGTCTGCACACTTGGATATGTTTTTCAGACGTAAGACATGGCCTTGAGGCAAACCTAGACACTGCTTTGAGGAGTTTGACTCTTGACATACTGCCAAATAATCAAACGTTTGAAATTTGAGTGTGTTTGATCTTTTGTGGGAAACCTTGTGGTCAGAACAGACACTCTGATAATATCAGTTTTCAGATGGACTGCAACACTATATAAAAAAACAAAAATGATTTGAACAAAGAACATGTACTATACCTTCCTGCTAATTAATGATAATCTATATATATATTATATAAACTATTTTTTTTGTTTGTAATATTATTTTTTGTTTCTTGAGCAGCAATCCGCATATTAGAAGATTCTGAAGCACTATGCGATTAGGGTTGGGTACCGAACTCGGTACTTTTAAGGGTACCGACCGAATTGCGTCGGTACTACAGAGTACCGATTCACGTTAAATCAGTCGGTGCCAAATTTCGGTACCTGAGAACACATCTGGGCGCATATGCTACAGAGCGAGAAAGAGAGACCTTGTGACGTGATGTCACCCCTGCAACTCATTCAAACAACACACAGGATGAGCCGAAATGTTGTGAAGTGTGGTTACATTTCCAGGGCCATATAGTTTCTGCGAAATCGGGGATGGGATCGCGGAGTCCATTCATAAAAACATAATTTACTCTAATGCGTGGAATGCCACTGAATTAGTCAATTTTGGACGAATAAATCAAAAGCAGCCACTGACACTTAATTCGAATCGCGATATGAACTAGTGTTTGTGAATATTAAAATGAAAAAAGACGGTTTAAATATAAATCCTGCATGTTCCTCTTGCCTCTGTATGCATGAATGGTGGAAACGCGGTTTGTGTACTACACAAATACTGAAGCACGCGTAACGCTCGCGGTGATTTTCGGCCTCTGCATCTCACTATATGACGGCATGAACACAAAAAACTTAATCTCCAGAGCTGCTGTGAGAGTCTCTCCGTGATAATTACCTTTTTTTGAGAGAACTAGCATCATACTGGGGGGGGGGGGGGGGAGAAAGAAGAAAAAAGTTGTAGGGCCCTTTGTCAAATGTGAAATGGAGGACTTTTTGACTTATTTTTTCATGAAATCACTGTTTTGTAATTACACAGAGGTTAAAGTACCGAAAAAGGTACCGGGGGAAGTATCAAATATAAGGTATCAAGTAGACATTACAAAAAAGTAACTTGAGCTTGGAAGGAAAATACTTACATTTGTTGAATTTAAATATTACAATAAACTTTAGGCTACAATGGCCTAATATAAACTATGAAACAAAAAAAGAAGAAAGAAAGTGACAAATCTTAAGAATTATTGTTCATACAATTGAAAGTAATGGTAACCAAATCCGCTTTGTACCAACGTTTGCAACAAATACTTTTTATTTGTTCAAAAGAAAAAAAATCATAAGGTTTGAAATGACATGAAGGGGTGAGTAAAATATGACATCACTAATTTTTTGGGTGAACTTTAAATTTTATTATTAGTATAATTATTATTACTTACTATTTTATGATTATTAATGAAATGATACACTAAATAAGAAACTAAAACTGCTAGCAGGTGGCGGTAAATGTCTTTATGAGTCTTTCATTCATTAGATTCATTCAAATGGCTGATTCATTCAAGAATGAAGTAAACGGCTCTCTTTATAAATGAGCTTTTGAATCATTGGTTCACACGATTCATTCAAAACAAACTAAGCACCGCTGTGCTCGGAGACGCACAACAATTCTGCTGTGGCTTTTATAGGTAATATTTTAGTTGGCAAAAAAAGTTAGTAAAAAACAGACAATATTGTGTTTAAAATATAAAACAACATTAACTTCTTATTTACTGAACTGTTAAAAATCAAATTTAAACTTCTGATATTTGGGACAAAAACACACATCCGCGATGATCATATGATACGCTTATCATGTCACATAAATATTGAAAACTCATACATGAGACTTTTTACCCCAGACTTGCATTGGGTTGCCCTGCAGCATATTGATCAACAGCACCTGTATTGAAAATGTAAGAGGGAGTACAGGTTGGGAGTGGGCAAGTGTGGTAGCTGCGGAAAAATTGCGTTATTTTTCATTAATCTAATAAGTAATGCGTTTTTAAACTGACAAGCCAAATTATTAGATTCTATTATATTATATTAAGTATAAAGTGCCAATATATAAAAAAAAAACATATCAAATGTGTTAATAATAATCACAATAAACAATTTTTACACAAAGTTATATAGTTTGTTAGCCCAATGTAGGTGATGTTGTAGATATGTAGAGTTAGAATTATCTGTTTTATTTCAGCACATCAAACACTGCATTTATTTTGTTTCAAGAGACATTGATGTAGTTGTTTAGGCAAAAGGCCCGGCACTGAGGGCCAAATGAATCAGAATTGAATCGGAATCAGGCTGTTTGTATGCATAATCATTGTGCTAATGTAATCTACTTCAAAAGACTCAATGTGCTATAAACAAATAAATCCTCTCAAACCTCTCTCTTGGTTTTGTGAAGCCAAATGACCAACATAATGAGCTGAATGAAGGAGAAGCGTTTTAGTTTAATCTGCACAGTAAGCATTAGACGTATAGGCCTTTTGCACTGGTCTGCAAATCTCTGTAGTAATTAAAGGAACAGTCCACCCCAAAATGAACATTTGCTGAGATTTACTTACCCTCAGGCCATCCAATTAGAACAAGGCCAGAACAGATTTGGAGAAATGTAGCATTGCATAAGACGATTTGCAGAAGACAATGGATGTGAACTCTGCAGTGAATGGGGACCGGCAGATACTCAGCCCACCTGCACCCGCGTCCAACAGCTAATAAAAACATCACAATAATCCCCAAGTAATCCACACCACTCCAGTCCAATAATTAATGTATTGTGAAGTGAAAAGCTGTGTGTTTGTAAGAAATAATCCATCAATTAACTTTAAACCATTGCTTCAGGCTAAATATGTGTTCGCAATCTATAATATTGCTTTCTCCTGTGATAATCATCTTGTCTGAATCAGGAGAGAAATATGCACAGAACAAGCACTGTGTACGAGCAAAAACCATCCAACACTAGTTATACTGTTTTTTTTTTATGTGGAGGTAGAGGTGAGGGATTGACTTTTTTTTTTAATGTGGAGGACCACGCAGTTATTTCAATAAGAACTCATATCTTTTGCCAGAAATGCCTTTTTTTTTAGCATCACAAGATGCTAATTGGTGGACTGGAGTGGTGTGGATTACTTGTGGATTTGTGTGGTGTTTTTATGTCAGCTGTTTGGACTCTCATTCTGACGGCACCCATTCACTGCAGAGGATCCAGAGTGAGCAATTAAAGTAATAAAAGATTTCTCCAAATCTGTTGATGAACAAGCAAACTCTTCATCTTGGATGGCTTGATCGTGAGTAAATTTTCTTTGAAAGTTATATTTTTACCCCAAAATATCTAACCCTCGTGTCGTTTCAAACCTTTATAATAAAAAAACAATGAGCTGTTTGTCACACTTAGCTACTGTATGGCTTTAGAAGTCAAGGAATATAGTGCACAAACTTTTATTCTGACACTTGGTGCTTGAGTAAATGATGATGACATGTTGGTTTTTGGTACTCAGAATTGTGTTTTGTTTGGGGATGAAAAGCAGGCGGCTGCACCGAATGCACGGCGGGTGAATCCGTAGGGGCTATTGTTCAGTGGGTGTAGGAGACATAGATCACACAGGCCTTTCATTAAAGCACACAGACATCAGGCAGCTGGTAAAATCCCCCCGTTTCAGATCTCAGCTGTTTTCTTCCTGTCTAGCCTCTCTTCCCTCGAGCCTCCTCTTCTCTCTGTAACATCGCTACAGTAAGGCATCTCCCCTCCTCCTATTATAGTGCTATGGAAACGAATCCCGGCCCTTGAGCATCTTGGAGGGCGGAGCTTGTATTCTACTAATTATGCATGGCACTTCCCGCTAATCAGTGCAGGATACATGCCCAGATTTTTCTCCCTCCCAGCAGTTTTTGCGTCAATATTTGCTCTCTGTGTTTAAACACATTTGCCGACTTTAAACTCTTCAGTCTGTTTAGCTCAAGTCTAATATTCTCCAGTGACTCACAAAGGTTATTCCTCAAGTGTTTAAATTGAAGTCACTTGAATATCAAGCATGGAGAGGTTCGAAATGCTGCAGAGAGATGTTAGAAATAGACTACATTTATCTGAGTCTGTGCCACACACAAACAAAAACTGTTCTCAGATGAGTAGTGTTTTTATGCGGTCGAGACGAGGACTTATTCCCATGACATCACTGCAGCTGCTGTTTGTTGTTGGGGAAGGAACTGCCACATAAAAGGGAAGCGCTTATGAATATGCAAAATGGGGGTGTGGCTCCTGAACATGTTTAGAGCCTGTCTGATGACCTGAATGGAGATCAGAATTAAATTTAATTAGATTTCATATTTAAAAAAAATAAAAAAAGTTTCAAATGGACAGGAAAAAAAAGGGAACGGGCAATCAATTGAAAAGATAAAAATAAGTACAGAATAATAATACATTTTCAAAATTATACCGGTTTCACGGTACATGACAGTATTTTTTTTTCATGCATGAGCGGGTGTTAACCAGATTTTCTACTGATTGAGAGAGGAAAAGAGGAAAATACTTGAGTTATTTGACTCCGTTATTCACTATGCAGTGTTAAAATAGGTCATTCGGTCAAAAAATACCACACTAATAGTGACTAAACAGCCCATTTTTATACATGTAACAGGGAGTCTCTAATTATAATCGCGCATCGTTCTTGATCTAAATAAAATAACAAGTATCTACACTACAAGAGCGGGCTGGCTATGCCGGTTCGTTTTTGTTTTTGGCATATATTTTTGTCTTCATGCAGACAAACAAAAGTCAATTTGTAAAAAAAAAAACAACAACCAAAACAAGTGATGTGATATTAAAAGACAAGATATGCTCATATTTCTAATTCCAAACACTCAGTAAGAACAGGGCTGGAAAACGTGTTTTGTTACTCATTTATTGAGGAGTCGGCTTCTCTGCGGTGCTTTCTCTGCCGCTCACGCACAGAACAGACGCCGAGCGGGCAGAGGCGGACCACCTTCTCCGGGAGAAAAGGTCAGACCTCGCGTTTCGCGGAGACCAATGGGGAAATCTTCCATGAATGAAACCATAGCTAAGCTTTTATCAAAAAAGTCGTAGGTTTTGTCAGGTATGCATATTCTATGGAAAAAAAAAAAAAAAAAAGAAAAAAACAAAAAAAGCCACTAAAAGGGTCTGAAAGCTGCTAAATCTAGTGCTAAAGTCACGCCCGTGTGTGTGTGAGAGACGCGGTAGCTGATGGCCGGGGGGAGACGCGCTCTGGCGCTGGGGGCGGATATTTGTTGTGGTTCGATGTGGATAGTGTGGATGAGTTCTTCGTTCATCACGGTTCTATAGTTCTACAGCTTCAGTTTCAGAACTTTCACACTTCGTAACACTTCCTCACCGCAGTGAAAAGGGACCCCTTTCAAACAGTGTCGCATTCCGAACGTTGTTTAAGCGACATACACCCGTATTGCGGTTTTTTAAAAATTCATATCATAACAAAATTAAACACCGGTGTTCGGTATGAACTGGTATACCGCCCATCACTACTTTTTAATATATTAATATGGAAAACCATTCTTTTAAATTTTAATATTTCACAATATTAATGTATTTACTGTATTTTTTTATCACATAAATGCAGCCTTGGTGAGCAGAAGGAACTTGTTTGAAAAACATTTAAAAAACTTACCTGTGTGCATGTAATAAAATAATTTATTGATTAGTTTAAGGCTAGGTTATCTCTGTTGTCTGTGTCTTTCTTCAGTGTGGAAATTGTATCTGGTTCGGTTATCATATTGGGTAGACTGTGTGTAATGCATAGTGTGCGTATTGTGTTGCCGAGTGTAAATGTCAGGAAGGCAGGGTGGCGCTGGCACAGATGGCATCACAGTCAGACCTGCTTCCTTACCAGCATGACACACACACATTCTCACACACTGCAGTAGGAAAACCATTCCTCAAGTTACTCAAGATAAAACCTCCAGGATTCACTCAAGATGTCCCAGATTAGACATGGCTACCATTAGCTGATCCTTCACTAAAAGAACATAGTAACTTTATCAGGACAATATGTGCTACTTGCTTAACACCTTAGATTTTGTCAGCTGATAGCATAATCTGAAAACCATGTAGTATTGAAGATGTGGTGTAAATGTTAGCGAACACACTGTAAATAGTGGTGCTATTTATTAACAACTTTTTTTTAAATATCTATTTATTATATAGTTCAATATTTCAAATGTAATATTTAATTGTTTAATTAAAAGTAGTAATTATGTTGGCTTGACAAAGCCGACATACTGATCTACTGTTTCTTCTTCTTCTTCTGAGACTAAACTTTAAACAGTATCTCCTCCTAGAGTTTTTAAACTACAACCACGACTCGGGTTGCTTTATCTTTTCCAACCGATTGGGCTTAAAATTTCGTTAAACAAACAATCAAAATAAATGTCCAGAGAATTTTCATTAGGGGTGCACAATTCATCGGGAATTAAATCCAAAGGCTGCGAATGATATGATAAAGGCAGAAGCTAGCGCGGTTTGTCATGCATATCTTTCCGTGAAGAGGTTCTGTGATAAGCAGTAAAATCTCCATCCGAGGGCCACGACCAGAGGGCCTCTAGCGCTGAAAAATACGTCCTCCTCGCGACAAACCAGGAATCCCTAGTAGCAGTTGCTGAATAAACAGAAGATTTAACTGCTTTTATTGATTCAACGCGACTAATAAACACACGACTACGACAATATATTGTTTATCTGAGTTTGTCTTATTATAATTTTTATTAAAGTATATAATAATGCAATGCTAATGTCATAGCCTTTATATGCTTAGAATACTTAGTAAAATATGTTTGGCATGCCTATTCGTGTAAGAAGCCTATCTCACAAAGGATTATTTTCAAACACTCGACTCAGTTATGACGTGAGTTTTGAGTAAAAAACCATGTGGTTAATTTCACGTGTTAGATGGGCAGCATTTACTACAACAGAGCCGTAGTTAACTGACAAGCACAACAAACAGCTTTCATAAATCGCGAATGATTTTTCGATTCATAATCGACGCGATTTTTTTTTATTAAAAAGGGTAGTTCACCCCAAAAAGGACATATTCCGTCATTAATTACTCACCCTTATATCGTTCCAAAACCGTAAGACCTTCTACTTCTTTTGAACACAAATTAAGATATTTTTGAGGGAATCTGAGAGCTGTTTTGACCCGGCATAGACAGCAACGCAACTGAAATGTCAAAAGTCCAGAGACGTAGCAAGTAGATCTGTAAAATAATCCATGTGACATCAATGGTTCAACCATAATATTACGAAGCTACAAGAATACATTTTGTGCGCAAAGAAAAAAATACTTTATTCAACAATTCGTCTCCTCCGAGTCACCTTGTAGCGCCATTTTGGAGAGTATCAGCTGCACGTAAACAATGTATGCTGTTCTGTGTCAGCTGCATCACACGGATCTGTTTCCTACGTTGTTGTGATTTGATCTGACGGAAACAGTGTAGCCTATCCGTGTGACACAGCTGACACAGAACAGCATAAGTTGTTTACGTCCAGCAGATATTCTCCAAAATTGCACCCCCAAGTGATGGGGAGGAGACGAATTGTTGAATAAAGTCGGGGTTTTTTTCTTTCTTTTCTTACAAAAAGTATTCTCGTAGCTTCGTTTAATTGTGGATGAACCACTGATGTCACATAGATTATTTTAAAAATGTCCTTGCTACGTTTCTAGGCCTGGAAACATTTCAGTTACATTGCTGTCTATGCAGAGTCAGAAAGCTCTCAGATTCCATCAAAAATATATTAATTTGTGTTCCAAAGATAAACGGAGGTCTTATGGGTTTGAAACGACACAAGGGTGAGAATTATGGACCGAATTTCATTTTTGAAAATTTGGTTCTGAAATTCAAACTTCAAAAGTTTGACATTCCTTTAAATCGTCTGCGATTATGAACGTGATTTTGCGTAGCTTGTCAGTGATCTATGGCTCGGTGTATTTAATGCTGCTCCATCTGAAAGCAGGTGGAGATTTACTAATAATCACAGAACCGGCTTTACTGACAAAAAGCGCATGACAATCGCATTCGATTAATAGTGCAGCCCTAATTTATTAGAGGGGCTCACACCTTTGTACAATAAACATATAGGGCGGGAAATACTAACGCGGAACCAGCGCCAAACCTGTCTTTTCCCTTAAAACAGTACTGTCAGGATTTATAACGACCTCAGTGAAGAGAATTAGCGCTGACAAGGCGTGACAGTTATTTTTGCGTCCTGAACTTATTGAATATGCATGTGTAGGGTTTCCCTTTCGAGGCAATTTAGGGGTGGAGCGTATTAAAATGAATCGCGCAACATGAATTACGAACATAGCGTTCAATCAAGTTAATGGTATTGCGCATTATTTAACCACCCAAAAAAAGGCAGTCTTAAATTTTTGCGTTGACATGGCCGTTTGTGGTTAGTAGGAGGCACCGCAGAGAACAGAGAGTGCATAGTAGAGGCCTATTCATTTATTTGGAATGCCAGAAGAACACACTATCTGAACCTACTTATTGCTATTGCGATGCGCGAATGTGTTAGCATTGTGTTAATTCATGTGAGATAAAATGTGTTAAATAATGATAGAAAAATGCTATCATGGTTAAATCATGATAGAACATGCTATCACGGTGCTAAATCATGATAGCAACACATGAAACATGCTAGCAATGATAAATCATGGTAGCAGCAAATCAACATCTACAAAAAATTAACAATTTTTTTTTATAGTAAAAGTGTGAGTAACCATGGCTCTTTGGCGATTACATTTGGATAACCATAATTTACACTACAAATACCATTGTTAAACTCTGGGTTAGGATGAGAATGGGGGGAAATTGGTTCTCTAGGGGACCCTGCTGGTAGTTCCTAGAACTATGTGGCTTAATTGTGAATTAAAGGAACTAGATAGCCTTAAGTGTGGTATCATCGTTTAAAGGGGTCATATGTTGTTGCTAAAAATAACTTTATTTGGTGTATTTGGTGTAATTAAATGGGTTTATGTGGTTTAAAGTTCAAAAAAACATTATTTTCCACATACTGTACATTATTGTTTCCCCAATTATTGCCCCGCCTTTTTGAAACGCGTCGATTTATACAAAGCTCATCTTCTGAAAAAGCGAGGTGTGCTGTGATTGGCCAGCTATCCAATGCGTTGTGATTGGCCGAATACCTCAGCGTGAGACGGAAATGTTCCAAAAATGCATCGATTCGCTACAGAAAGGCCTTTGTTCACCCCTCCGGAGCCATGTGAGACTCATGTTAAACAACAGGGTTTACACAGCATAATGTGTTAAATCATGTTAGAAACAGGCTAGCAATGTGTTAAATTATGCTAGAAACATACATCATTTAAGCTTATTCTAAGCTTAAACTTTTAAGTTTCTCAGAATTATTTAAAACTTTCAGACAAGGCTTTAAGCAATCATCAAAGTTTGTAATCACATTTTGGTAATACTAATAATAATATATATATTTTTTGTATTGTTTGTGTTTTAATTTTAGTGTTTTTTTTGCCTTAAATGTTGTCTTTGTTTCTTTTGCTTAGCTTTCTACTGCCCATTAAATATTACAGTTATTAAATGTGTCTTACTCTAACCTTTCTCAGACACACCACACACAAACACACACACACACACAGCATATGTGTGAAGCTTCATTGAGCTTGTGTTGTTGTGATCAGGCACCTGTTAACACCTCAGCTCTGCACAGATTCTGATCTGGGCTCTAATGCCCTCAGCAGGTGCCGCTGGCCTGTTTTCTGCTCACACATTAACACGACTCGCAGCTGCCACACCGCACTGGCACACGTTGCACTGTTTGGACAGCTTGCTCACCATCACGCACAGAAAGCTCTCTGATATCAGCCGTGCAGATTAATTGAGCGCCTTTTCATTGAATTTTAGCTGGAAGTGTGTGAGATTGTATTGATTTCTATTCTTTGAGGGCTGAGTTACCCTGATCTTCAGCTAATTTTAACAATAAGCATGTAGAACAACTAGCATATATTTCAGAATCTGATTAAACAAACCTTTCATTTCCAAGTGCATGAGGAGAATTGATGTTTCAGAGAGGGAAATTATACTTTTAAGGGTGAACTTATTGGATGTAGGCCTACTCATTTAATTTCACAGTAATATTGTGAAATGTTATTGCAATTTCAAAATACTGGTTTCTATTGTGAAATATTTTAAAATGTCTTTCATTTTAGTGATGCAAAGATGAATTTTCATCCTCATTACTCCAGTATTCAGTGTCACATGATCCTTCAGAGATTATATATGTGACAACCTTCCCCCCTTTTTTTTGGCTTGTGTCCACCTGTTAAACACACAGTAGCTCCAGCTGTCCACTTTCCTGTGTGTTTGCCCAGTGATAGTGGGGAGGAAGCACTGAGGGATCGTTCTCCTGCTGTGATGTTTCTTGACAGGGCTGTGAACCCTAAAACCTTATCATTACTGCCCTCCAGGTGCCTACTTTCCTCACATACACCGTGGCACAGTAATATTTCATCAAAAATAACTACTTTGTCCACATATGAAGTGACTTTTCTGCTCATATAACCATGATACGATACCCAACAATTAACCAATAATTTTCTTATCCATCTATTTTGATCTCATGATCCAATCAAATCTGGTCTCACTCAAATCCTGATGGTTAAAATCATGTCGTGCCCTACCTTTAACTTTTGCTTACATACACTATATAGACAACAATATTAGACACTGGTCCATGTTACAAGGACCTTAATGGTATTGCATTCTAAATACATAAACATTAATATGGAGTTGGTCCCTCATTTGTTGCTATAACAGCGTCCACTCTTCTGAGAAGGCGTTCCACTAGATTTAGGTAGTTCCCTATGAAACCCATTTTATTTGTTTTTTCAGTTTTCATTTTTCTGGATTCTGTTTTTTCCATTTTTAATATTTTTCTATACTGTTTTAATGGTTAAAGTAAATTGTATTAATCAAAAAGCATGGTCAAGTAATTAAAATATTGAAACTTATACAATTCAACAGTCATTTATTGAAAAAAAGCATCTCTAATTAATTGATTTTATAAAAGCAATTAATCTGTATTTACATTTTTCTGCTAAATCAATTATTTTTTTCCTGGTAAATATTCTTTAAAAATTATGTTTTAATAATAATTGTATTATTAGTTGTAGTACTATCATTACATTAAGTAATATGTTTCTGTCACAGTTTCTTCAAGTTAAACCTAACTTTTATTTTGACGGGTTCCTGTGAAGACCTTTAATTGAAATAGTATTTTTGCAACTTAATATTCACATGCACTAGTCCATATTGTGTTTTGATTTAAGTGTACTGACCTACTTTGAATTTATTCATCCAAAATTAGGCAAATTACGTGACATCCAATAGAGCATTTGTGAGGTCAGGCATTGATATTGGATGAGAAGACCTGGCTCACGATCTCTGTACCATTTCAGTCCCAAATGTTTTTTAATGGGGTTGAGGTCAGGGCTCTGTGCGGGCCAGTTCAAGTTCTTCCACACCAATCTCATCCAACCATGTCTTTATGAACCTTGCTTTGTTCACTGGGGACTTGTTTCTCTTCACTGGAAGTAAGGGGCCAAGTCCAACCCCTGAAAAACAGTCCATTAGCATTATCCCTCCTCCAGCAAACTTTACAGCTGGCACAATGCAGTCAGGCAGGTAACATTCTCCTGGCATCCATCAAACCCAGACAGAACAGGTTTCCACTGCTCCAGAGTCCAGTGTCAGTGTACTTTACACAACTCCATCCAGTGCTTTGCATTGTACTTGGTGATGTGAGGCTTGCATGCAGCTGCTCGGCCATGGAAACTCATTCCACAAAGCCCCTGTCACACAGTTTTTGTGCTGATATTATTGCCAAAGGTAGTTTGGATCTCTTCAGCTATAGAATCAGCAGAGCGTTGGTGACTTTTACTCACCATGTGTCTCAGCACTCAGTGACTCAGCTCGGTAACTTTACGTGGTCTTCTGCTTCATGGCTAAATTGCTGCTGCTCCTAAACCTGTCCACTTTCAGTTGACTGTGGAATATCCAGCAGGGATGACATTTCACAAACTGACTTATTGCAAAGGTGGCATCATGTCACAGTGCCATGCTTGAATTCACTGATCTCTTCAAAATGACCCTCCCCCCACACACATTTATAAATGCAGACTGCATGACTAGTTGCTCGAATGTATACACCTGTGGTGATGGGTTTGATTGAAACACCTGAACTCAATAATTAAAGGGATAGTTCAATGCCCCCACACCACCCCCCCCCCCCCCAAAAAAAAGAAGTCATTATTTACTCATCCTCGAGTTGTTCCAAACCTATAAGACTTGCATTCTTCTTTTGAGCACAAAATAAGTTGTTTTGGTGACCAAACAGTTGACGGTAGCCATTGGAAAAAAAATACAATGGAAGTCAATGGCTACCGTCAACTGTTCGATTACCAACATTCTTCAAAATATATTATTTTGTGTTTAACAGAAGAAAGAAGCTCATATATGATTGGAACAACTTGAGGGTGAGTAAATGAGGACTGAATTGTATTTATTTCTTTATTTTTTGGGGGAGAACTATCCCTTTAAGGGGTATGTCCCAATACTTTTGTCCATATAGTGACTGATTAGTGATCTAGAAATATAATAAAATCTTAAATTTTATACACACAAAGTGACCAAGTACAGTAGATGTGTGCTCATAGAGATGTACAGAGGCAGTGCTGCTGGCTGAACCATTAATAGAGAGCAAGTCCACTATCCTTTATCTGCCGTTTCCATGGTACTGCTGCCCAGGCGACAGGCAAGGATGCAACGACAAGACAGAACAAAGTATTAACACAGGCTAATTACTGCTCCCAGTCTCCACCCTGCTGAACACTCAAATTCAAACACACACACACACACACACACACACACCTGGGGTGATGCCCCATATCCAACTTACAGGATGCACCACATATTTACTTGATGGGGTAGTTATCCACGTCATTGCACATTATAGCTTATGAATATCTCAGTTTCAAAAGAACGATGGCCCCTTTGGATTTGCAATAAATTATTCAGAGACTGTTTTTGAGAGAATTTGTACAGACTGTAAAGTTTATGCAGAGGAGCTGTTTGAATGAAGCATAGGTTCTCTCTGGTGTAGGAAACACAGTTGACTGTCCTTCCTCTCTGGCTGCAGTGCGTCAGCGTGTTCACAGTGCGATCCTTTGATTTATTGAACCCTTTTTGAAAAGCAGTGCTGGAGATGAGGAGGGTGTTGGCCGTTCTGGTGAGAATAAGTGTGTGGTTTGTATCCCGATGCAACCACATACGCTCCTCTGCTCTTTTCTTCATTTTCATTAAAGGAATCGTTGACCAACATTCAATTTATGTAATCACTTGCTTACTGTCATGCAGCTTCATACCTGCATGATTTGTCCTTCTTTTGTGGAGCACAGAAGTTTAGCAGAATGCTCAAGCTGCTCTTTTCCATACAGTGAACAGGACTGTCAGATCTGGTATTTATTGTTAGGATACACTATTATAGCATTTATTAATATTTTGAATTAGCTTTTTGAAAGGCTGTATATATTTAAACAAAAATACAGAAAAAAAAACAAATTTTGTGAAATATTATTGCAATTTAAAATACCAGGTTTCTATTTTAATATACTTTAAAAAATAATGTATTCCTATCAAGCAAGGCTGAATTTTCAGATCATTACTCCAGTCTTCAGTGTCACATGATCTTTCAAAATCATTAATAGTGATTTATTAATCAATGTTGGAAACAGTTGTGTGCTTAAAGGTGCAGTAGGAGATCTTGGGAAATGCTAACTTTAGCCTGATAGCACTGAAAGCGAACATCCCACCCTACCTGCAATCGCCGTCCAAAGCCACACACCCTGAACGCATATACACTCACAGACCAGAATACCAGAGACAACGTTACTACAATAGGCTACATCAGCGGTTCCAATTCCAGTCGTTGCCCCACCCCACTGCACATTTTCATAGATATCTTTTATAGTGCGACGTTTTTCCTATTTGACCGTAAGTGCCTGCGAAGTGGACATCACTGGATATTCCGCCATGATTCTAGTTTGAAGCGAGCGTATATGTTCCATACAAAGGGCATCATTAAAATGTGCGAGACGTAAATTTTAATAGTATTTATTTACCGAGTTATATTAGTCCACACTTACACTTCTCTAGTTAAGGGCATCTGTGTGTGAAGAGGATGTGCAGCGCAAATACCATGAATGAAGTAGTAGTCGGAGCAATGAACAGGGGTAGGATCATACGATCAGAACACGTCATGCACATAGCACTTCTATGAGTGGTATGAAAGGGTATGTTAACTAAGCGAGTGAAATGCAAAATTGCAGAGCGGGGTGCGTGAGGACTGTAATTGGGAACCACTGGGCTACATCATATGTCTTTCACCGGTGAGAAAACTTTAAAAGTGCTACAATACCAGGAAGGAAGATCGGGTTTGTTGATGTTTGTCTGCCATTCTCGGTCTGTCTGCACAGCGTACGTGAACGCGCTGTCTTATCCTGTCTGCGCGAACAGGGTGCACAGATGTATGCAAATATATATGTTGACAGGCAGTTAGGAAAGCCCATTAAAACGCTCGGACCGAGTGTTTTGATTGAACGAACATTTCATGGTCCTACGCCTTCCACAGAATATAAAAATAAAGATAAATACATTTAGACCACTTAAATTAATTATTGCTATTGGGATGTGAAGGGACTTTCAACCAGCATAACAAAAAAATGTTTCTGAAGACAGTCACCTATTGCACCTTTAATATTTTTTGGGGAACTGTGATATTTTTTTAAGGATTATTTGATAAATAAAAAAGTTAAAAAGAACAGTTTATTCAAAATAGAAAATGTTGTGTTACAACATACACTACTATTCAAAAGTTTGTGGTCAGTAATTTTTTTTTTTTAAGGAAATTAATACTTTAATTCAACAAGGATGCATTAAATTGAACAAAAGTGACATTAAATATATATGTTAGAAAAATATTTCTATTTTGAATAAATGCTGTTTTTTTTTTTTATCAACGAATCAAAGAAAAAGTATCACACACTTAAAAAAAAAAAATTAAGCAGCACACCAGTTTCAACACTGATAATAAATCAGCGTATTAGAATGATTTCTGAAGGATCAAGTGTCACTGAAGACTGGAGTAATGGCTGATGAAAATTCAACTTTTCCATCACAGAAATAAACTATATTTTAAAATATATTAAAATACAAAAGTTTTTTTTTTTAGAAATTGTAATAATATTTCACAATATTACTGTTTCTTTCTGTATTTTTGATCAAATAAATACAGCCTTGATGAGCATAAGAGACTCCATTAAAAAATATTTAAAAAATCTTACTGATCCCAAACTTTTGAACGGCAGTGTTCGTTCGTTCATTCAATTTTGTCAAACAAAACAGCAGCTTGGACGTTCTGCAAAACCTATCCTTTTGTGTAAAACATAAGTTTGCAACTACATGAAGGTTAATAATAATGACAGAAATCAATTTTTAATGAAATAACTTTTTAATGATTATTAGACTATTAAACCCCTCTTTCCATGCCATCTGCAAAGCTAAAATTAATGAGGTTTTGGCCCAATCTGTTGTACTGTCTTCCTTCAGTTTAAGACTTCCCAGACCATCCCGTGTGCACACAATTGATCCCTGTATTATTTTTATGCAGAGCACCATTGTTTACACAACAGCTTTCAATGACCGCCAAAACATCATATCCAAAGAGAGGATATGATGTCGTCTCCTGACAGGAATTGGGCTCACAGGAAGTGTGATTGGGGCATGTGGCAGGCCGCAGATGGCTCGTTTGCACCAGATAATGACTCAAACAGAAATACCATCACCATCCAACTGTCTGTCCCATTAGACTTTGGGCATAAGGGCTGATTGAAGATGCAGATGCAGTCGCACATATTTGTTATCATATTTGATTTATCGACAGTCCTTGCAGGCATGCACTGAAAGAGCTATTTGTGCAGTGTAAAGGTTCAGTGCAGGATTACAGGAAACCGCACTCGTCTCGGTCTCTATGTCACTTCCTGTCGTCTGAGGATGTTGTTTGATGTTTGTGTTGAGTGACCACCCTGTGTGTTTGTGCGTGTCCATTTTAGCCTGTTGAGGACCACTGTCGTTATTATTAACTAAAACGAAATCTATGAAGATTTTTGATAATTGAAATAAAGCTGAAATGAAATGAAATATTAATATTGAATCTAAAAATCTGAAAAGAAAATAAGAAATATTTTAGCATGCTGATGTTTAGTGTAGGCTTGCCGCGATAGACGGTGCTAACATTAAGCCGCAACACCGGTTACGTCACTTACCCACCGCGGCACCGACCCCCACCGTCGTTTAGATTTTTTATAGAAATAAAAATTTTTTAGTTCAGTAAAAGAACAGACCTACAATTAAAAACTGAACGCGGCTGCTCAATGCAGCGTGCCGGACGATAGTCGCATCACAGATCAGATTTAATTTCTCCAGTGAAGAGAGTGAGTCTATTGCGAGAGTGAGACAGACAAGACGATCGCGGATGATTTAGTTTCGAAACGAGATGCAAAAGCGCCTGTTTGGCAATATTTTGGATTTTGAAAAGCCTGTTGACTTTTGCCGTTTATCTAAGAAGTTTTTTTTTTAAACATTAGTTTCTTATTTAATTAGTTCCACATTGTTTGATGATTTTTACTTTTTAAACTTTGTGTCATTTATTTATTTTATTTGACATCAAGGTGTACGCCGTGCCTCCAAGCTTTCTTACTCGTTTTGCTAATAAACGTTCTACGTTTCTTATTTATTTGTTTATATATTATACATGTTTACTTATTTCGAGTTTTGTATAGGTTACCTATTTAAACTTTATGAAAGTTATTTGTTATTTTATATTAGGCAAAGCCTGCCCTATAGCATGGTGTATTTGTTCTGTTAATAAAAGTTCTATGTTTTATATATAGGCTAAAGTGAGTTTGACATTGCATTTTGTTGTTGCATTCAAGCAATTGACGCCAACTGCCGCTAATTCAAAAGTGAAAGTAGGAAAAGTGGGAACGCCCCCGCGGTGATACTGGTATTACCGGTGTTGTCACACGTCGATTAACCGGTGGGAAAATTTCCTCACCGTCACAACCCTAGTTTAGTGTTGTTATTGTTAACCAAAATTAAACCCAGTAAATATTGATTTGGTTAATTGAAACTGAAATATTTATTGTAAAAATTTAAACCTAAAAAAAAACAAAAAAACTTAAATGAAAATGAGAAATATTGGCAAGGGAACTAACTGAAATAAAATGCTTAAGCTGAAGTACTATAAATAAATGAATTAAACTGAAAAAGACATAATAATAAAAAAAACTAACGAAGAACCTAACGAGAACCTAATAAAAAGAACAGAAGCACATAACAAAATCACTCAAACTTAAACAAATTAAACTGAAAATCTAAAAATTAAAACAAGTTTTAAAATATTTACCATTCTATAACAGTATATAAATAATAAAAGAATGATGTTAAGGATGCGAGGAAGGTGGGGTGTTTAGAAATGATAGAAATGATTCAGCATTCTTTTCAGTCTTATCTTTTCCGTGAATCTGTCAATCAGCTTCACAAAAATGGTCTAAATGATGTGTTTAACTCAATTTGACTCACTAACTCAGTCATCTGGTTACAGCGGTTTAGATTCATTGTAATTGCATGGAAAATAAAGAACAGCACTGAATTTCAAGAAATTCATTGAAACAATTGAAAATGAATTTACATTTTTAAATAAACTTTTCCTTAAACTGCATCAAATAGAAAGAAAGCAAGCAAGAAAGAAAAACACAAATAAAGACTTCTCTAGAAGTATCAAATGTTCCCCTTTCTGTTGGTTGACAGGCATGTAGTCTCGCTTCAAACTCACACTATTTGAGTCAGTGTTATGTTCAGCCCAGTCGAGCATTCAAATAAACCGATTGCAGTTTCATTCTGTGCCTGTAGTGCTGTAGAAATACACACTTCACCTTTAACTGATGATGGAGATGAATGGCTTTGTTGATGTTATGATGGGCTTCATTTTGTCTGTGCTGTGTTTCAGGCACATCTCATTTAGTTTCATTAACTGCCCACATCGTTTCCGGGGCTGGGAAGCAAATCAAGTTTTTCCTCTTGTACCAGCCAGGAGAAAAAGAAATCAAGAAACAAAGTCCAATTTAAAGTTGCATTTCTTTTCTTCATGACAGGGATCCAAATGGAATGCACTGGCTATGATTTAATTGGAATATTTAATACTGAATGCTGTGCAGTATATACTACTAATATACATACAGGGGTGTCATGCATTTATTATTTTTGAGGGGACACGAGTGAATTGGAGTGGGCTAATGTTAGTGTAATCCATTAACTATATGCAAAAAAAGGTCTTTTTACTTTAGTACCAGATATGGGTGTCATGCCATAAAATATTTTTCATACGACTGACTTTGTCTGTAACATGAATTTAATAAATATATTTTAAGTTACTAACTATAGGCTAACACTTTCATTCTACAGAATGAGAGCAAGGATAATTTACATTATCAAAGAACATTATCATTGACTTAAGTCTACCCAGAGTTCAAGCACTCTCAAAAACTCCCATTGCAATCGCTGAAGCTGTTTACACTGTGAAAAGAATTATGCACATCTGTGCTTTGTTGTTTCTGATGAGAGAATTAATTCGCTAGAGAGCAGAATTCAGTCAGCGAGCGCGTGCACTGAGCCAAACACTGGCATTTCAGTGACTCATCTGAACGCCTCTGATTGGCCATTGCATTCATAAATTCAACAAAATAGTTCTGAGGCGCAGAAAACCTTTTATTTTGCCCGGAAGACCTATCGTTTCATATCATCATGTGACCACAATAATATAGAGAATATATATATTCATTACCTACATACAAATATATATAACATATATATATCTATATCATATTATCTATATATATATATTATATATCTATTATATATATTATACTAGGTCTGGGCGATATAGCTAAAAAATGTATAAACGATATAATATTTCATATTGTTCGGTATCGATAATTATTTACATTTTAATAACCTTTTTTAAAACAAAGAGCAACAGAATTTTTTTTTTACATTTAACCACTATATTTTTTAATTAACTCAATTTATTGAGACAAACAAAATTTGTTATATTAAACAAATATCTAATTTCTAATGTTTTATATGCAGATTAAATGGGAAACTTTTGTCTTGTCTCCCGAGGTCACAGGAGGGTGCAATGAGCAAAATAATACAGCGCATGTAAATTGTCAACGCAAGGAAGTAACTCTATAAAAAACGTGCATTACGTATAAATTAACTCATATAAATCAAATGTAATTTTGTAAATTGCATAAACAATTTTGAACAAAACAGCATCATGTATTTATACATTGCTTAATTTCAAAGAGCCGAATCGCCCATCACACAGATAGCCTTTAAAAACATATGAGACGCAGTAAAAAGAAATAAACCTCCACAAATTCACACCGTGTTTTCTAAAAGTTTAAACTGTTAACTTTGCATGGCTACATCTCTTGTGCGAGACGTGAGTGCAGCAGTCGTATTTGTCCGTCTAGAAATGCGCTGAATATGCGTTCTGTGTGAATGGTTTGGTTTCGGTTTTAACCCATTCAAGAACTTCTCCGTATTGAGCCACTATATTTCTCTAATATTTTGAATGAACAAGGCAGCAACTGTGTGTCTCGTGGGCTAGACTAACAAAAAATTAAACTACAACGTCACTTACATCACCATCACCGCATCTCGAGCTCCACTGATGACGCTCCCTGACGCACATCAAACTTTTGATTGTACTATTTTTGCATTCAAATGCAAATGTTTATTTTAATTAGACTAATATCATTCTTTTTGTTTTTTTTTTTTTTTTTTTTTTTTTTGTACTCACAATATCCTCATCACAGGCAGCACAGCACTCATGTTCGTGTTTGTGTGTGCTGTCTGCGTCAATCATAGCACGTGCCGATCGTGGCACCTAGCGAACATTGTTATATCGTCTCGAAGAAGGTTTATACAGTGCTAAAATGGATACCGTTTTCACGCCCAGGCCAATATATATATCTATTATATATTATTATACATTATTACAGTATATTAGATATATATATCTAATATATCTAATATATATAATATATATATATAGATAAATAATGAATATGAAAAAAATTACCAAAAGCATGTACAGAACTACTTAAAATTTAAACTGAAAAAATTTAAAAAAAACAACTAATCAAAATATTAATAATACTATAATATGACAATAAAATATTATTTATTGATAAGCATAGTAACAGTGATTCTTGCCTTGGGGCAGTTTACTCGAAACTGTTTTCAACTAGAAACCTTTTATGCGTTTTGGCCATTCATTTACACAACAACAGAATTTTGGGGGCCTGAAAACGCAAACTGTTGAAAACGGATTTCAAAAGGGAAGGCTTTTAATAAGCTTGTAACATTATCGTCTCTGTGTAAACTACAAAAATATGAATTTGTGAGAACGGTGATATCATACACTTGTGTATTACGTGTTTAGTCTTTAGGTCCGTGCAAAGTGCTATTACAAAGTGACATTACCACCTACTGGCCTGGCATGCATAATACAGCGTTCCTAGTTGGTTTTGTGGATCCATGGGGATCAATTTGACAATGATAGACTCATTATATATAGACTCGTCTATATGCAAAACTTCCATTTTTCGTACAATTGCTGTTGTGTGAAATTACCCTTGGCAATCAGCACTGAAATGGAGTTTATCATCTCCGTTCATGTTCATCTGTGAGAGGCTCTCTCAGACTCTGTTAGTGAACAGTCAAGATTTTCAGAGAAAGAGTAGCAGACTGGTGTGTTGTGAGAGTTGAGCGAGTTCAGTGAGACGTCTGTCAGCATCAGCGCAGAGCTCACTGAACACCTCCATTATGCTACATGTGCACTCAAACGCTGTTTTCTCCGAAATCTCACACCCTGGAGACTTTAAAGTGCACACAACTGGAAGTTAAGAAACATTCTGGGAAAAAAAGGCCCTCGATTGTAAAAGCAAATCATAATTGTGTTTAGAAAAATAATAACTTATAAAGGAGTTACATGCGTGTGAAGCATTTCAGAGGGTTAAATGTGCTTTTTTGTAAAGTGATAATATTAATATAAGATATTTACATACAGTAATAATAAAAGTTTTAAAATTTGTATTAATATTATGTTTTTAATATTGTGGTTATTGGGGTACTATATTTTATCCTCAGATACAAAAAAAATAATAAAAATCATGTAGTAGAGAACTTGGTAAATATATGCCATTCAACTATTCCTGAACGATACTTTTTTTCGATACCAATTTTATGAAATCAATTTTAACAAGATTACATTATCTAAAAAAAAAAACTTTGGTTTTATTTTTCAGCTTGTTGATGTTTATACAAACTCAAAGACTCATCTCCTGAGCCACTGCACAAAGGAACAAAATGTAACCAACACAATAAATCAGTACAAAATAGTTTTAATAAAGCTCAAATAGTCTTCAGTTTACACATCTGTTAGGCTACATTTACACTAGTGCTTGTTCGTTTTAAAACGCATAGCTCAGACAGAATCATGATTTCTATTTATTTTCCACTGATTTACTGATGAGCATTAGCAGCTTCCAGCGCTGTCTGCTTGTGTTCTCTCTTCCATGATCGCTGCTCTGAGTCAGAGGTAATAACATTTAATTTCAGCAACATTACATGGCCAAAACACACATTAGATGGCAGGTCCGGATTTACCTATTTTCGTGACGTACTCATTTTTGGGCCCCCTTCCCTATTAATATAATAGACCTAATATTACCACCCAAGCAAACAAAAATATTTCTTAATCAGTGGAAACCGATACAGTGTTTTCTATCGGAATAAGCGCTTGCGTTCAGTCAATAAAAATCGAATAGTTCTTAATTTGTTTGAGAACTGAGACAGACCGTACCATATAGTCGTGGCCACATAACCACCTCCGGGAGTACATTATTTCGCTAATAATTTTACCGGCCTGGAGTCCCAACCACACATCAAGACATTGTTCAGATCATTTGTTTCAAGACATTTGACATGTTTCCGTCCTGAAATCTCGTGTGGGTTGAACTAATTTTTTTACGCACCTCATCCCAAACCTTCCGTTGCAAATTCCAAAACGTCATTTTAGAGCTGATAACAGAGGCTTGAGCCATTGATATGCAGGCTTACGCAGTTATTAATGCAGTCTAATGCGGTTATTAGAGAGAGAGAGCGAAAGAGAGAGAGGGAGAGAGAGATTACGTGCGTGTGAATACTTGTGTCTGTGCGTCTCTCAGCAGCGTTCAGCAGCAGCGTCTACTAATAGCAAATCTTTAAGTTAAACTCCTTCATGAACCTCGCTACTGAGAAATGTCATGTAGCTTTTCAGCTGCGAAACTATTTTACTGATAAATTCGCGGTGCAGTGCTGACAAGAAGTTTCTGTTCGCGTCTCCGCGTGTCTGCGCTGCGTGCGTGTCTGTGAGAGACTGGGAGAAAGAAAGCCTGATTTCCGTAGCCTACGTAAAAAAGGTGGAATACATGGAAATAGTTTGTCATTTTTTACACTATTGTTTGTTATATTTATTTGCTCAATGTCTTGAGCAATGTGTAAATCCGGTCCTGTTAGACGGCAATCGGCAATCGATGGTGGTTTAAAGTGAGTTTTGAGTAAAAGCGGAATATAAATCTTATTTATTGTCTTATGTAGCATGATGCTACAGTTTGCATGAATGGTCACATAACACACGATTTCGGTCGTGTAACGTTAGTATGAACGGACATCTGCATATGATCGGAACTCCACACAGCTCCCGTGCTACTCTATACTGGTGGTATTACAGTACCACGAGAACTAAAGAGAGCAGATTGCTCCATGCGCTTTCGAATCACTCTCGCGGATGATCAATCTGCGCCGCACCTCTTCTAGTCAAACACACCATCTAGTGCTGCAGGCTTATTGGCTCACATACGCTGATGAGATTAACACCTTAGGTATCGGAATTTGGTACCGAACGACGAGACGTTTTTCGATACTCGATGGTATCGAGGCAATTCGGTCGGTGCCTAAAAAGTATCGAACTCGATACCCAGCCCTAATAACAAGTTTTAATGTTAGAATTAATGTAAAAATGTGATTGTAATTAATCACCGAAAACTCCAAAAATCAATTGAAAAAAATATACATATAATTTTCAGCCTTACTGTAATTTTAACGTGTGTCAGATCATGTTGATTTTTTTTATTTTTTATTATCACAGTGGTGGCCAAAATTGGTAGAACACTTGGCATATTTAAGAGGTTTCAATTGTTTTTTGTTGAATTGGCCATTACAATACAATACCCATAAAACAAACTATTGCCAGAACTACCTGCAACAGAAGGAATCTGCTGGAACATTGAAAACGATGGACTGGCCCCCTCAAAGTCCACACCTCAACCCCATCGAGCTAATTTGGGGCAAGTTGGAAAATAAACTGGACAGATCTATTGCACATTCAAAGGCAGAAGGCATGGGCTAACATTAGTGTTGAAGTTCCCAGGAAATATATTGACACTACGCCAGAGAGATGTGCTGCTGTAATTGCTGCAAAAGGTGGACACCAAATATTAAAGTTAAACGAAATGATAACAACAGTCGATCAGCGACTCCAGTCGACTGGGGGGGTGTACTAGAACAGGTTCTCATACTAGGTTGTTCGAAAAACAATTTTTTTTTTCACATATTTTACATTATTACAACGCCTTTCTCCTCAGTCTGGCATGAACGGCTCAATAGTTCCTGTATCAAATGAAGGGCCGCCTTCTGAAATATGAAATGTGCTGTGATTGGTTAGCTGGGCCAGTGTGTGCTGTGAGTGACAGCACTTCTGCGCCTGGTCGAGAAATGCATGCCCCTTACCACTGCAGCTTCAGTGTAAATATTGCATCAAAATCAACTCAATTTGAGCGCGATTTAAACCCGGATTAGGAACACCTCACACCCCAGGTTAGCCCGCCTTGTGTATTAAACTAGGCGTCTCTGAAATAGTGATAACATTCATTGCTCTCTAGTGCAGCCTCAGTTTGGTTTATCTTTTTCGCCCTTTCACGGAAAATATGCGTTGTTGTCCAAACGAGTCATTCGTTGTAGTTTTGGAAATAATATTTATTTTAAATAAAATATCTCCTTTTGAATTGTACTTTGAGCTTTGTAACTTTGCAGATGTTTTTTTAATGCTCAAACAGCAACATTACAGACTAACTATAGTTGAAAAAAGTGAAAAAGCATAATAGGATTCCTTTAAGCATCGTACACATCGGGAAGATGATAGCTTAGCGAGCTTATCGCGACGTTTTTCGATGTGCCTTGTGTTTTCATACAAAGCGATTTTAGCAGGCGATGAGCAGAATATCTGTGTGAAAGGGCAAATTCACTCCCTGACATTAGATGGCGCTTAATGAAAAACAGAAATACCCGGTACACATCGAATCTTATTTGATGTGCAATTCCTCTCCATAACAACTCCCTTTTATTGAGATTTTTGTAGTCGCTGTCGCATTTGTAATAAAGCCCTTTGTGTTCAGACACCATTGAGACCAGCAGCTCTACATTCATCTTGACTCGATGCATCTTCTTGGTCTACTTATTTCCTCTTCGTCGTTAGGTATCAATGTGTGTTCGGCAAGACCGTTTTGTGCTTGAGCTCCACCAAGTCATGTTTTACTGTAGCTTCAGCAGTTCCAGTCAAGTGAACAAAAGTGCCAATCTCATTGGTCGGCCCGTTTTTAACGCGGCGCGTCAAACCAAAAAAAAAAAAACCCCGGCGTTTTTTTTTTTAATTATGCTTTTACACCTCGCGTTTTGCGCGTCGGTGTGCAAACTCACATTGGCGCCCTTTGTTTAGTAACGAAGCATTAAATGTCGACGTACATGCTGAGCGATATTCAGTCTGGTTGTGAACACGCCTTCAATGTAACAGAAATCAAACATTGTGAAACAAAGAGGGATGTCAGTGAAAAAGGGGGGAAAGTCGTGGGGCTAATGGTAAGAGCGCGGGACTGTACTAAAGGGGCGGGTTCGTTTTATTATGTCTCGTTACGGCATGGGATTGTAGTTGGGGGGGGAGGGAGGACAGCGCTCCTCCCACCTTCAAATACCACCGACTGAGGTGCCATTGAGCAAGGCAACGAACCTCGCCCAATGCTCCCCGGGCCCGCAGCATAAATGGACTTGCCCACTGATCCGGGTGTGTGTGTGGTCACTGCTGTGTGGTGTGCACTTTGGATGGGTAAATTGCAGAGCAAATTTTAGTATGGGTCACCCTACTTGGCGCACAGGTACATCCCTCACTGTCACTTTCAAAGGCGCGAGCTATGCTCTTCATGAAAAGGATGACAAAAGAGGAAAAGTACATATTTCACCACACTGCCTTAAGTAGATCATGTGGACAGAGTAGCGATTTTTTTTATCCCTTATCATGTGGTTTTGTGTCCAGTGTTGGTATTGGTGATACTGTCAAGGTGGCACTTTCCAACTGTGAGGTGTGTGCGAGTCGTGTAGCTGCTGTGGGCACGAGGCCCAGAAACTCTCCTGGTTTATTCGAAAGTATTGATCACAAAACTGTGCCAAACACAAACACACACACACACACACACACACACTGGAGGATGTATTGTACACTCTAAGCGGTTGGGTTACTACCCAGAAAGTTGGGTTAAACATTTAACCCAACCGCTGGGTCAAAACAGCCCAGTTGCTGGGTTTGTCCCTATTTAACCCAGCACTGGGTTGTATTTAACCCAGCACATTTTTGTGTGTACCATTATCGTGATGACTTTATTTTCATCTTGTGTTTTGGGTATACCACATTTTTTTAAGATTTTGATTGAATATTGCTTTGCAAATAAATTTATTATCTCCTGTTTAGACTAATCTTAAAGGGATAGTTCACTCAAAATTGAAAATTGTCATCATTTACTGGCCCTCGTCAGTATATAAACCAGAGTTCATAACTAAATTATGACTAAAACTAAAACTATGGATGCACCATTATTATATGTATCTGCCGATTCAGATAGCTGATTATTCAGAATGATATCTGCTGATACTGATAACCGATAGTTTAGTTTTCTTAAGAACACAGTCCTCTCCAATTGCAGATAACTGATAGTGTAGACAATTGCTTTTGTCAAATGATTCCGATTATTGCCTGATACATTAGTTCATCCCTAAAACTAAAACCATAAAAATTGTACTTAAAATATGCTTAGATTTGTTAAATATTTTATTTCAGCTGTGTGCCATGGAAACATTTATCATTATTTTAATTTAGTTTAACTTGCTGAACTAAAATAACTAACTAAAACATAAATATAAATGTAATGGAAACTATAGACATAGTAAAGAAGCAAAAACTAATAAAAAAAAACGGAATGGAAATTTTAACTATTATGAAAACTATAATAATATGTCAAATTACACTAAAATAAGTAATTTTAGCATTGTTTAAAAAAAAACATTATTTTAACAAAGTCTTTTGAATTATTCAAAATTATATTAATTATAAAAATGACCCCCCCACATCCCCACATTTCCCCCCCCCTCAAACTAGAGAAAAGACCATCCGTTGACTTGCACAGATCAGGGGGATTTGTAGAGCTGATCCTTTGTTTCATTGTGTTGTAACGCACTGTGCGGTAAATCTGGATTAACTCGCTGTCATTCATACATCTGCATGGATTTCTTTCACAGTACAGCACCACGAGTAGATTTTCACATCAGTCTCTGAGGATGTGATTCACTGATGCTCTGCCCTTTAACACCTCTGCAGTGTCAGTCTCTTGCAGGAAGATTTAAAAAAAAAAAAAAAATTGGTTATATGTAGGGCTGGGCGATATGGCCAAAAAATTATCACGATAATGTTTTTTCATATCAGTCGATATCGATAATAATCATGATAAATGTCAAAGTTTAAAGGCAGATTTTTGCTCCAATGTGGAAGTTGTAAAAGCCATACAGTTAATTGTGGTTTTAAACTATTATTTATGGTCAGAACACGACAAACACTTCACGTTTTTGAAATCTTTACACTTTTCCAGTCATGTTTCCTTAAAATAAATAGCTTAATAGAAAAAGATTATTTCTTAGTTCTGCACATTCTAATTAGTAATATTGTTTCAAATCAAGAAACAGGTTTGTGTTGCCTGATAATATTAATAATAATATAACATTTCTCTTAGAAATACACATTTAATAGTAGCTTAAGTTAGGATGCAGATGTAGATTTATGTTCAATCAAATGATCAAAATCAGTAATATCTGTCCCCCAGCGTAGTGTAGGGAGCCACTCATCTTCGTATAGTGGTGAATGTAACTATTCTGAGCTTTTAATTAGTTAGGGATGTAGTTAGTCTAACCAATGTCTGCCATAGTCGCATATATTTAGATCATGATAATCACAGTTTTAAAAACCTCAAATCTAGCACTCAATACCATGGTAAAATGTATATGGTTTTTAGGTGATCTGTATGAAAAACAGTAGCTAGTCGTAAATAAGTTGAATAGTATGCAAAGAGTGTAGAACGCTCATAGCGCCTAAACTCACCAAGAACTAATTGTCAAAAAAGATGGCATGCCATTACGACCATCCTTACACAAATACATGAAAAGCATTAGGATACAAATAGAGGAAATGAATATAGAAATCGAACAGACAAAAGATACCCCCATTTTGACAAAATGCCATAGTGCAGGGTTAGATGCTCAGCTACAGTAAATCTGCGGGTAAATTTTGCCAATTTGTAGATTAAAAAGTCTTCTAACTGTATCGTTGCGCACAGTGTTTCTCCTATTTGTCAGCGCTGTTTCATCTGGCTGTAAACAGAGTGATTTGTGTCCTTCGCTGAATGCAAGCGCTTCACTCTGGATCTCACAGCACCGTTTGATCGAGACTCCTCATCAGCGAGTAACGCATCTGCTATAGTGAAGCTCATGCCACGCCGAGTTTAAATTTGGTCCGAGACAGATAACGGTCTGAGGAAATGAGCTTAAAATTAGTTGTGCTGTTTCGTTCCGCTTTTGGCACATTAACATTATATCGAGCATTTATCGAACTCTTGTTATCGTTTATCATGGAAATTTATATTGCGCGATAATTATCGTTATGGATTTATCGCCCAGCCCTAGTTATATGGTTATTGTCTTCTTATCATATTGATATTAGTAGTATTCTTGCTGTGAAAGGGTCTTTAAGCTAGTGCACACTGGTTTTGCCCATGAGTGAATTTTGCGAAGGTTTCAGTCATAAGGCATAATCATCAGTCTCGATTGCATGATGTTTGTTTTAGTAAAATGTTATATTGTTGTTTATATAGTAATATTATGTAGTGTTATTTCTGATTTATTATTTTTTTATGTAAGAAAAAAGTCATAATAATAATAAATTATTATTGTATGTTATTGTTATTTGTTAGCAATTTTATTTTAATTTTTTTTAGACAACTTTCTCGTGAAAATGTGGGTATCATAAAAATAATAACCTATGAATTTATTAGGGCTGGGTAAAAAATATCGATATCTCGATTTAAATCGATTATCATTTTTACGGAACCGATATCGATTCCTAAATCCCAAGAATCGATTAGTCTAGCCTGTTTTCAGTTAATGGATGGAACATTGAAGCACACCTCCTATCCAATAAATCACAATATGCATTGTGCTTTGGTACTTTTCATATAAAAACAATGTCTCAAATTTCAAATTCTGTCCATTGTAATGCAGCATTCAAAAAATAAATGCCTTTTTGGCGCTGTTTAATGTGGAGTGACAGATCGCTGTAGCGCCTCAATTCAACAGATGCGGCAGCGCGAGGTGCAT
Organism: Sinocyclocheilus anophthalmus; assembly: GCA_018155175.1. Lineage (NCBI taxonomy): Eukaryota > Metazoa > Chordata > Actinopteri > Cypriniformes > Cyprinidae > Sinocyclocheilus > Sinocyclocheilus anophthalmus. The sequence goes on from JADLZN010012047.1 coordinate 117,993, forward strand.
GTGAACTGATCATCTCCTCCACATTAATACCAGTTTCAGCACAAAATAAACATGACTAAACATCCGAAGGTAAGTTAAAAGAAAGAGTACAACTTTACAATCCATATTCTGCCTCATGTACTGACCGGAGTATATCCTCCAAAATAATCAATATTGAATAGGAATCGAATCAAATGGTAATCGCGCGAGTCGCAGAGCTTGTGAATTTGATTCCCCCGAATCAAAATCGAATCGTGAAATTTGTGTCAAAACCCCGCCCTATTCTTTATTATGGTATGCTTACATTGATCACCCCTTACTGCAAATGTATAACAAATGTGCTTGTGTTGGCATAGACAGGTAGACTGTCTGGAGTTCAGGAAGCTCTTTTTACAAAAAAAACACCTAAGCGTCTGTCTGATTCTGCACAAATCATCTCCGATACAGATGTGTGCAGAATGTTCTGCCCATGATGTGTAAGTGAGCGGCCATTGGCCGTCCTCTTCATGTGGCTTTGATTTTCTCTGCTGTTTTGGAGTGTGTTCTTCTCTCTCACACACCACACACACACCACACGCGTGCGATGGCAGGCGAGAGGAGAGTGCAGGGCCCAATGCAAAGCCTTATCAGCGCACTGAACATTTCACTGACCTCATTCAGAATAAAAAAAAAAAAAAGGACTATTAACTGAAAATTATAATGAGTGATTGACTCAGAGCCTTCATATCCTAAATGTATTTTTACTGAATTTAACGTGGATGAAACGGAAACCGAAATTGACAAATATATTACAATTTTACAGAATATAATTAAAAAAAAATTTATTACTTTTTTTTTTTATTAAAGCATCATTTTGAGGAATATTGCACCATTTCTCAGCCATACTTTAATATAAGCTGTAAACTATACAGTTTGTGCCGCACTTTATTTGAAAAAGAAAAAATTAAAGGAATTGTTCAAATTTCATTTGATTACATTTTAAAATATTAATTAAATTGTTACAAATCTTTGATAATAATTTGTTATTAAGTCAATAAGAAAAACACAGGCACAGGGAAATTACAAAATGCATATTTACATTTTAATAAAATATAAAAACTAATTTTTTTAAAAACGCAACGATCAACAACCCAAAAATATAATACTACTATGTTATTTATTATTATTATTATTATTAGTGCTTTTTTTAAGATTGTTAAGAAAAAATAAAAAAATATAATAATGCTATGTCTGATGTTTTATTCGTATATGTAAATATTACTAATAAAATATAAATAATATTACTAAAATAATAAAGAAACTCAAATAACTCAGCTAAAATAATACAATTGATTAGTCATCATTTTGTTATAAAAAAATTTATTAAACCATTAAAAAGGAAATTCAGAACAATAAAACCAAAAACAGAGTTGGTTTAGATTAGACAGACAGAACAGACAGATTTAGATATAGATAGATAGATAGATAGATAGGTAAATATAGGATACACAGAATAGTAGAGATAGATAGATAAGACAGGACAGACAGACAGACCAGACAGATTAGAATAGAAGATAACCTAGATACAGTGGGGCAAATAAGTATTTGATACACTGCCGATTTTTCAAGTTTTCCCTCTTACAAAGAATGGAGAGATCTGTAAATTTCATCGTAGGTACACCTCAACTGTAAGAGACAGAATCTAAAAAAAAAAATCCAGAAAACACATTGTATGATTTTTAAATAATTAATTTCCATGTTATTGCATGAAATAAGTATTTGATCACCTACCAAACAGCAAGAATTCTAGCTCTCACAGACCTGTTAGTTTGTCTTTAAGAAGCCCTCCTAACCTCCACTCATTACCTGTATTAATTGAACCTGTTTGAACTTGTTACCTGTATAAAAGCCACCGGTCCACACACTCAATCAATCAATCAGACTCCAACCTCTCCACTATGGGCAAGACCAAAGAGCTGTCTAAGGACACCAGGGACAAATTGTAGACCTGCACAAGGCTGGGATGGGCTACAGGACAATAGGAAAACAGCTTGGTGAGAAGGCAACAATTGCTAGCGCAATTATTAGAAAATGGAAGAAATTCAAGATGACTGTCAATCTCCATCGGACTGGGGCTCCATGCAAGATCTCGCCTCGTGGAGTATCAATGATCCTGAGAAAGGTGAGGGATCAGCATAGAACTACACGGGAGGACCTGGTCAATAACCTGAAGAGAGCTGGGACCACAGTCTCAAAGGTTACCATTAGTAACACACTACACCATCATGGATTAAAATCCTGCAGCATGGGCAAGGTCCCCCTGCTCAAGCCAGCACATGTACAGGCCCGTCTGAAGTTTGCCAAAGACAATCTGGATGATCCAGAGGAGGCATGGAAGAAGGTCATGTGGTCAGAGGAGACCAAAACAGAAGTTTTTGGTATAAACTCCACTCGAAGTGTTTGGAGGAAGAAGAAGAATGAGTATAATCCCAAAAACACCATCCCAACGTGAAGCATGGGGGTGGAAACATCATGCTTGGGGGGTGCTTTTCTGCAAAGGGGACAAGACGACTGCACCGTATTGAGGGGAGGACGGATGGGGCCATGTATCGTGAGATTTTGAATGAAAACCTCCTTCCATCAGCAAGCGCATTGAAGATGAAACGTGGCTGGGTCTTCCAGCATGACAATGACCCCAAACACACAGCCAGGGCAATTAAGGAGCGGCTCCGTAAGAAGCATTTCAAAGTCCTGGAGTGGCCCAGCCAGTCTCCAGACCTCAATCCTATAGAAAATATATGGAGGGAGCTGAAACTCCATGTTGCCCAGCGACAGCACCAAAACATGAAAGATCTGGAGGGAAAAATGTATGAGGAGGGGGCCAAAAAATCCCTGTGCTGCAGTTTGTGTGCAACCTGTGTCAAGAACTTACAGGAGCAGCGGTCTGATCTCTGTAATTGTAAACAAAGGTTTCTGTAACAAATATTAAGTTCTATTTTTCTATTGTATCAAATACTTATTTAATGCAATAAAATGGAAATTAATTATTAAAAAATCATAAAATGTTATTTTCTGGATTTTTTTTTTTTGATTATGTCTCTCACAGTTGAGGTGTACCTAAGATGAAAATTACAGATCTCTCCATTCTTTGTAAGTGGGAAAACATGAAAAATCGGCAGTGTATCAAATACTAATTTGCCCCACTGTATATATATATATATAGATATAGATAGATAGATAGATAGAAGATAGACAGACAGACAGACAGACAGACAAGACAGACAGACAGACAGACCGATAGATGATAGATAGACAGGCAGATAGATAGATGATAGATAGATAGACTAGATAGATAGATAGATAGATAGAAAAAAATGATAGATAGATACCAATAGATAGACAAACAGATAGATAGAGGATTAGATAGATAGATAGATAGATAGATAGATAGGATCGATAGATAGATAGACAAACGATAGATAGATAGATAGATAGACAGGACAGATGGACGGACGGATGGACAGACAGACAGACAGATAGAATTTAGAAATAGATAAGCTAGATTAGATATAGATACAACAGATAGATAGATAGTAGATAGAAGACAGTATAGTAGATCGTATATAGATATATAGATATATATATATATATACTATATATATATATATAAATAATATATATATATTTTTGATGGTTATAGCATATGTAATATACTAATAAAATAGAATTATATTACTTAATACAATAACTCAGCTGAAATAATTCAATTGATTAGACATCATTTCCTTTTGTTATTTAAATGTAATTAAACCATAAAAAAAAAAAAAATCAGAAAAAAAACAGCTTGGTTTTAAATTCATTTCATAGGCGTTCCTACAGTTTTGCACATGCTTGAAAGATGTTCATTGACGGCTGTGGAAAGGCTGTTTTAGTGGAAAAGCAGCTATTTCAGAATGTGGGGGAAGTGCTGGGCTGTTCAGATCAGACCCCTTCCGAACACTCGAGCCCCTCTTCACAAAATACAGAGGGTGGGTAACAGCAAGAGAGGAAATGACTCAATCCCATTGAAAACTCTACCGTTACCACACGTTCTGCCATGAGTGTGCACATTTTTTCAATAAGACACATTAATATTAAAGCATATGTGTCCAGCTTCTCTGAGACCGGCAGCACAGTTCTCTGCTTTCCTTTCCTTTTTTCATCCATCTTCCACCTCTCTCTCCCACACAGCTCCATCTTTTATTAATCAGTCTTTCCTCTGCACCCCAGAGTGCTCCATACGTCTCACGGTCGAGACTCCTTTGAGATTCAAGTGGCTCTTCCGCATAAAAGACGCCACTTCAGTAGACTGAAAACACAACGCAGCGGCCGTTTCTGAGCCAGGTTTCACTGTCACGGGTTTATTAGATTTCTCAAATCTCAGCGCACATGATGCAGCTAACACCCAGAACACTGCAGGTAGAAATAATGATGGTGTGCTTTAGGATCGGCTGTTTCGGGTTTAGAGGCTGTGAACTCGGGGTTCCTAGTTTCCTGGTCGGGGTGTGTGCCGTTGCTCTTTCCAGGATGAACTCGTGTGTGGTTTGGTGTGTGTGGGGTGGTTGTGTGGGTGTGTGTGTGTGCGGGTGTAATAGATATACATCACAATAATTATATATATATATATATATGTAATATTATATACTTCACTATATTATCGCCTGGAAGGTAGTAAAATAAAAATTAAACAAAACCAAAGTTAGCAATATTACTATATTATAAGTCAGAGGGGAAACTGAGCAGGAAGGAAATTTCAAGTCTCTCTCTTGGTGATGATTGATGGATATGGTGGAAGGACAAAAAATAAATAAATAAATACATTCATAAAAATTATACAAATATTACTATTAGCTAAATACAAATATAAAAGCAAATGCAATATGTATATTGTAGTATATATGACTGTAAAATTAAATAAAAACTAATGGTGGAGTAAGGGTTGTAGTCTAACTGTCCTTGGATCCCACAATCACTAGCCCCCTAGTGTTGGCATAATCACATAACATGGTAATAACATACTATTTATACAGTATTTATGCTGTGCACAGTATAGACATTTTCATTATGAAATGATGATTAAAATACATCAAAGACAATTTATTTTTCCTACAAAAAAGTACAGTGGTGTGACCGTATCAGACACTTATTTATATTGGTCTTATTATTATTATTATCATCGCATAACATGTATAAAAGAGTTGTAATAAAATAAAATCTAAATATTACAGTATATAGTTATACTAGATTAAATAGTTAGATCATTGCTTTGGCAATCAACTGAAATTAAATCTATTTTAAATTGAAGGACTGAAATAACTAAAACTGAAATGAAACAAGAAAACAATAGCGAAAAATTAAAGCTAAATATATTTGAAAAATGACAAAATCTCATAAAATTATTAAAGCTTAAATGAAATCAGAATGATCGCTGAAAATATGGAAAGTAATTCAGAATAATAATAAATACTGTAATAGTACCGTATTGACCCGAATATAAGAAAATGATTTTTTTCTTGGAAATACATCTGAAAAAAAAAACAGTCGTCTTATATTCAGGGTCTAGACATTGACATGTCAATAATACACCCACAAAAATAAGTGGTGCCAAATACGCATAAAACGAGTGTGCCGTGAAATACGTAATGTAATGCGTGTTGTAAAGATCGCGAGTAAAAACAAAAGAAAAAGAAAAGCTTACAGCTGCATGAGTCGTGACTGTCACGTTAGCCTGATGGGACCAAACTCTCTTTGTGATTTTAAAACGTAAGACAGTACCCAGATTTGAAGATTACAGTAAGCTTGTTAAATTTACTGTTTAATAAGATTTTGGTAGGCTACTATTAGATGGATAGCCCAAATGTACAATCAGCATGGGCGAGCTGTTTTTTTTTTTTTTTTTTTTTTTCTAAGGTTATATCAAAAACTGTATTTTTTTTAAATGTGATTGTTGGTACATTTTACCAGTTTTTACCATACTTTCAAAACAAAAATTAAAATAGGAAAAATATGCAATATAAAAAAAATAATTGAAGACAAAATGTGTTTTACTGAGAAAAAACAAGATTTGGTTTTTAAAAAGCCTTTTTCCAAAAGGTACATCTGGAAAAAGGGGGGTCATCTTATAATCAGGGTCGTCTTATATTGGGCCAATACGGTATTAAGTTTACATGATATACATAAATGACACAATTTTTCTACATCTAATTCTTTCACATATCTCTGTATTTCAGTGCTATGTGTACGCTGCAACCACTGCGTGTTGTGGCTCGCCTGACTAAATGTTTTCCATCATTCTGTCAGAAATATACGATTCTTTTTTGGGTTGTTCTAGTAATACCAGAATAGTAACTGAAGCCTCAGTCTTAATAAATCGTCTTTTTCTTTCTCTCCTCAGAGCTCAACATGGAGTACAATCCTTCGGACCACCCGCGCGCCAGCACCATCTTTCTCAGCAAGTCTCAAACAGACGGTGAGAGACTCCATGTCTTCTGACTCGCAGGATGAGTGGGACGGTCTCCCCTTAAACCTGGATGCTGGAGGGGAACGTTAATTAAAACGAAACCGCGGTCAGGATTGCTTCAGTCTGATCCAAACGAATCAGGACTTAGTCAGACCAAACATTCCCTCCTCAGAGAAGACTTGTAATAACAGTTTGATTTAACACGATACCCCTGGGCGATGATGCTTTGTTATCTGTCAGCTATTTTTAGCCAGGCTAATCATATGATATTCGCCTTGTTTGAATTGTTAACGTCACGTTTTGTGACTCTGGTCTCTCAGACGTCAACATTCCCTCCTCAGAGAAGACTTGTAATAACAGTTTGATTTAACACGATACCCCTGGGCGATGATGCTTTGTTATCTGTCAGCTATTTTTAGCCAGGCTAATCATATGATATTCGCCTTGTTTGAATTGTTAACGTCACGTTTTGTGACTCTGGTCTCTCAGACGTCTTGTGATTCTAGTGACATTATAAAGGGACAATTCAGTGATATAAACAAAATTAGTGGCGTATGAACTGTAAAGTCAAGAATAAGTAAATGCCAGCCTTGTTATCCATGCGCAGATTTAATTTAGAAACCTTTTTGTTTTTCAGTTCTTTTACCCAACAAGAAAGGTACGTTTGAGCTCAGCCTGTTTGTTAGTCTGCTGCTGTGTTGTGTCGAAGCTTTATTGATTCAAAATGTCTGTAGTTTGAATTTATGCTACAAGCTGTTATTTGTTCAGGAATCTTCTTCGATGCGTTAGCTTGCCAAGCTTTTAACTGCACTGAAGCTACACTTTGTAGTTAGCTATGCTAAAAGCTAACCAAAAGTAGCTAATTGCATTGAAGCTGCTTAATGGGGCAATAGATTAATATCATTAAATAAAATCACAGCTGTATTTTCAGACATTTACACTCAGTTTAGCGCCATTAGGGGGTTATGCATGTTGAAAATGTCTGTGAATCTGTCCCATTTTTCTGGCTGCGCAGCTGTTTGTTTAAATTAATGTACGCCGTTCTGTCTTCTGTAGGTCTCTAGTGCTGTAGTTTAAATTAATAGTTATGATATTGATGAAAAATAGTCAAACTGCTAATATGTGAGAATTAACTGAGTCATACAGTAGCTTTCATATTTGTGTGTGCGCATGAGGGGCGTCATACTCCATGGACTCTGATAAAATGTCTATCTCACATGACCACACACACAATGCCTCTTCATTTTCACCTGCAGTCTCAGTTTGTTTTCTGGGTCAGGCTTTTAACACATCTCCTGTCAGTCAAAGTAACTGGCCCCGCCCACAGATACAGTAGAGATAGGTAAATATGAAATGCAGTTTAATCATTGTGGTACGGTGAATCATTTGGGCGCTAATGGAAATTATCTTATGGGTAAGATGTCTCAGAGGTCTCTTCTGTTGCATTCAAGCAATTATACGAACTACCAGACTAGGGGTGTGCGATATTGACAAAAAATATTATCCCAATTTTCTGGGATTTTATCGATAACGATAATTAGACGATATTTTGCTGAGTGTGTTATTGTGCTGGTCTCTTAAACTTTAAATGTGAAATTAAAACCACCAGTGGCAGCAAGTCACTGTTAATTAGTGAGTCATTGCGATTGAACCGAATCATTTAAACGATTGATTCATTCAGGAACGAAACCACCCCCCCCCCCCCCCCCCCCCCCCCCCCCCCCCCACCCCCCCTCATGTTGCTCAGAGATGCAAAACAGCACTGTAGCTGTGTTTGGAATTATTTTTGTCATCGAAATAGAGCAAAAATAAGCAATATGGTGTCTAAAATACAAGTCTCTTAATTAACTTCTTGTATTTTGAACTGTAGTAAAAAATCAATATTACATTTGTAGTCATTGTAATAACATTATATAAATATATACATTTTCTGTCCCCATATCTTGAATTTTGTGATCATTCTAAATGCATTTATTAGACTGAATCATGCTGTAGGGGTGTGTTGAAAGGTCTCTGCAAAATACTCAATAATGTCAAATCACACATCGTTAAAACAATAATTACGATATTATCGCAGACGATATATATCGCACACCCCTATACCAGACACAACTAAACAACATCAAAGAAAAAAGTTGTGCTTGAACACACAGCAAATAGCGTTGGGTACTGTTCACACTGTAAACGAAATTCGAAAAAACGAAAACTGAAATTAATTTATTTCAGTGGAAAAAAAAATAAATAAATTGTACAAACCTTTCAATTTCAGCTTTTTCTTATTTAGAAATTTTACACACTAGACAAAATAATGCTAATGTCAAAAATAATAATATTCTGAAAGTTCACTGGGTTTAGTATGAGTATTTGATTATTTTGTAGTGTGGGTTTGATGCAGTGTGCTAAAAACAAACACAGTCTTCCAAACTGACCCACAACCAAATCAGTTTGTACGTAAAGAAGAAATTAATTCATCAACTAATTTATCACGCGATACATCAAATTTTGAGTTTTGTACTGGCAAACTACTACTTTGCACCCGATTACCGATCGATTTAGAGGACAATTACTCCTAGTCGCCCCCTGTCATTTAAAAAAATATTACAATGGTGAGCGTGAAATGTATAAGATGCACAATACATCCATCATAGTCATTATGTACATTAACAATAATTTAGGATAAATATAATGTGATTTTATGGAAAGCTATGTGAGTGGCTTGGCAGGATTTTGAACAGCGTCGCTGCCGGTGTGCATACACTCATAGAAAACAATGTGTTCAAATTTTAAATACGTAGAGCGGCGATGCGCTTCTTCTCCGGTGTGTGTGACCCCCTTTACTCTCACGGCCAGATGCATTCCGAAATTTAATTCATTTAATGTGAATTGGTACTCTGTAGTACCGACGTAATTCAGTCGGTGCCCTTAAAATTGCCAAGATCGTTACCCATAACCGCAAATACTACAGACAACTAGCACGTACATTCTATGCCTGCGTGAGAGGAAATAACTCTCCATACCAGCAGGGGGCAGTAGTCTGTATTCATCATTTAA
>JADLZN010012047.1:132500-260493 GCA_018155175.1 Sinocyclocheilus anophthalmus
GTCACTGCACACAGTAAACTCATGGAGACTGATTGACGTCAAAAATACACTATCAAAACATTCCCACTCAGATGCCAAATAATAAATCAGTTTGTCTTTTCAAAAATTGTTGCCCAAAACATAAATCTCTGAAATGAAGCTTAGCAGAAATAGAATTAAAAATATAGTAATAATAAAAATGACAAAAGCACAAAAAACTGAAACTGAAAACATTCCATATTGTAATAAATACTAATACTGTAATAGTATATAATTAACACTTATAGAACACATTATTGTAATTTGCCCTCTTAAAACGTTTATGACTCAGCTGAATAAAAACTGAATTATGTTTTTGTAGCTCTACTCAGGTTAATGTTTTCTATTAGGCTGCTGACCGCTGTCCCTGGAGTGTTCTTGTAGGTTGTTGATTTATAAATTGTAGGTGTGTAATTTGCCCATATGCTGACACTAGTTCATCTTGAGCAGCGTAGAGGAGATTAGCTCACAAACATACTCTCATAAGCACATATTTAATGCACAACTGCCCACGGGTGAGCCGGAGCCCCCCGATGCAGTGGAAGCAATTAAACGTGTGATTTCTGTCTTACACTTTGTACAAACAAAATTGAGCTCTTATTAGATTTCTTTCCCAATGTGGGAAAATTAATATTTTTTTACATTGTTGTCCCCAATTTGTGTGTGTATGTGCATTTGTGCTGCTTAGTGCTTCTACGTCTTTTTTGCATTGCATACATCATGCGTTATTCATTTTTATAAGGACTTCTTTGTTCGCCTACATCCATCAGCAGTGTTTATGAATGCTTAAGACGCCCATAGCTATAGCATACTGTCATACACCACGTCAACAGAGCACAGACTTACAATTCCACCACTCAATAAGTAATGTTTATAACTTTCCTTTAGAAGTACACAAAGAAATATTATTGGAGTTACTTAGGAAACCATCACTTTTGCTAGTGATCATACTCATTCTTTGCCATTAAACATATCAATTGCCTTTGACATGTTACTTGTCCAACAGACAGGAAAAATACCTAGAAACATGTGGCATGTTAAAAAAAGGTGTGCTATTTTTTCATAATGTCTAGTTGCTAAAGCAATAAGGGCTCGGTAATCTATCTGTTCTCCTTAAAAAAATCCTGTGGTGTTTAACAGTATGTCTCAACCTTGTGCAGTCCTCAACCTTTCAACAGGCATGGAGAATTTATGAGCACCTCGGGAAGCAGTTTGATCAGAATATATTTTTTCTCTCATCTTTATGGTATAAAATTGAAATTCCTAGAGAAATAATGTATCCGTGTGATTTAGGAGTACAGAGTGAGTATTTTAAAAAAACATGAAATATAGCAAAATTCCAGAGCTGAGATTAGCCAAAATCGCTTAATGAGGGGATCTGTCTTATTTTGAAGTACTGAAATATTTGTCATAGTACTGAACAATCATCTTAAGCATTATCAAATAATTGCTTTCACATTCATTTGTATAGAGCTTTTCACAATGTAGATGGTTTCAAAACGGCTGAAAATGTTTGTTGCAATATTTGTTATTTGGCTCCTTATGAGCATGAATCTTAAATGTAATCTCAATGAGGCCCAGTGAGCAGTCACAGTTAACTGTGTCAAGGTGGTGAAGTGTTGGAGAAAAACCTTAAATAGAACCAAACTAACCTAATACAATTTTTTGTTCATATTTCCAAAGGGCAGCATGTATATTGAAAACAGCAGGGGACCTAACACAGATCCGTGTGACACCCCATACTTACTAATGTTAGATTTACTACTTCTACGTTTAAGCAAACAAATTGGTAACAGTCAATTCTAAACCAGCTTAAGGCAATGCAATTTTCTAATCAATTTAAAGAGTATGTCATGATCTATAGTGTCAAAAGCTCTAAACTCTAGTAAATCTGGAGTGAAATGCAGTCTTGGTCATATACCAGAAGCAACTCATTTGTAATTCTAAATGCAGTCTCTGGTCTATGATGGGCCCTGAAACCTGGCAGAAATTATTCATTAACTTTGTATTTACATAGCACTCCAATGTTTTTAATGGATTCACGGTACATGTCCAAAAAAAATACTTATCTATTAGTGCTGTTAAAACTGAGTGGTGTTTGTTTGCAGTTTGTTACCAGTGAGGCATCAGGCGTTTTTGTTGTTTGTCTTTCAGCATTCATGCCCCCTGACCTACGTGTCAGTCTTGCAGTAATCACATATTTGCAGTGACACTGCAGTAACCTTGCTCCAAAAACAGAAATGCTAGTGTCAGTCACCAGAATCTAAAAACAAACATTGGTTTCTTTAAATTTGACTTGATTGTCAAGATGCTTTATTGGCATATTAGTATTACTTTTATGTTTAACTTATAAATTAATCCACTTTCTTTCTATGTCAGGTGTATCTGGAGAGATTATTAACATATGCAGAGATTGACATTTGTCCTGCTAACTGGAAGAGGATTGTTTTGGGTGCTATCCTGTTGGCGTCAAAAGTGTGGGATGATCAGGCTGTATGGAATGTTGACTACTGCCAGATCCTCAAAGACATCACCGTGGAAGACATGTAAGTGTGTGTCTCTTGCACCTCTGAATTCAAGATAACATGGCAATGCTCTGAGGTGCAAGTAATTTAATACTGTATGTAGGAAAAAAAGCTGCAGTGGCTTTGTCGGTTTTAACAACTTCCATTTTTATTATTGATAATTTGCACCGGTTTCCTTGGAAGCAACACGTATCTTGAACACAATTCTCTTGAACACAAGATGAAAACGGTGCTTTACTCACTAAAGTTTTATGTAATATTCCAATTTTTCATACAAGTTAAATTCGCTACTGTGGATGGAAACAAAGCTTAGCTGCTCAGCCTTCAAACATGTCTAAGATATATGCTGAATTACAGCTAACGTAAAACATTTATGATGTAATGGATTCTGAATAAAGCAAGATAATCACCAACAAATCATACAATAAGGGTCTGTTTTAATGTATTGTGGTGTAATATTTACTTTATCTATTGGCAGCTTTTCTAAGGTTCTAAGCATAAATACAACTGGTATGTATGATGTTTTTATGACGTTCTAGAAACTACATCCTAGAGACCTTAAGGTACCATATATAATATCCCTGAAAGCAAGGTGCCAAGAAATTGAGCTGACACATAAAGAGTGATACTTGACACTTTCAGCATGTTGTCACATCTGCCCTTTCAACTCCTGCTGAGCACAGTTATTTTAAAGGCCGTCCTGACTAAAGATTCAGTGAAGGAGGCAGTCACATTGTCCCCAAAGCACACCACAAACAGCATGGAGGACCATAGAGTGTGGGTTTGTGGGTGTTTGTTGCCTTTTTGTTGTCAGATGCTTCACTGTTGGTTATATTAAGCTGGTCGTTTTTTGCATGCGTTGGAATAATTATGCGATTGGTAGGAAGGGGTGACAATAGATTGTTTATTTTGAACTTTGAGGAATTTCATCTGTGGTAAGAAATCTGGGGGTGAATAAAGGAAGATTTTTTTAATATGGACAGATGATCAGGGCTTGTCTTTTGGTATTCTTGTCAGGATTGTAGTTTTAAAATGAAAAAAAGACATTTATTTTCATTGAAACATGCTAAATCAGAATTTCCTTGAATAGCTAAACTGTCAAGATTTTCTTTTTGCTTATTTCCACCCACTGACAAATGTCAAAAGGAACATAACATACGCAAAACTAATTATCTTTGCTTTCTCTCTCCCACCAGGAATGAGTTGGAACGACAGTTTCTGGAGCTGCTGCAGTTCAATATTAACGTTCCATCAAGCGTATACGCCAAGTACTATTTTGACTTGCGTTCGCTTTCAGAGGCGAACAACCTCAGCTTTCCCCTTGAGCCTCTCAGCAGAGACAAGGCCCAGAAACTTGAGGTGAGTGGTCGATACTACTCTAGATCATTAGAACACATTATATAGCTTAAGATATTTATCTCAGATTGTCACTCAAGATCTCATTCATATCCCAGTGTGTTGTGGTTTCTAGGTTTTCATGAGAAGTCCAATATTTCTGCAGATTGTAATACTGAATCTGTTAGCATTGTTCCAGCAAGTTACAAAGAATATGTCAGTAAAACTTGAAAGCTTACTTTGGTACAGCTTTCACTAAGAAGGGATATCATGACATGTTGTATTGGTCCATTGATTCAGTAGCAGCAGGGCTGAGTAATTACCTCGGCTGAATCCCCATGTGTGTCTTATGCCAGAATTCAGCCTTGATGCTGCCCAATTACAGTCCTGACAAGACCAGGCCTATAATTATGTTAGGTAGTTCAGTTGTGTGTGTGTGTGCACAGTTACCTTTGGTGGCATAATAGCCCACTAGCCCATCTAGAGTCTGTGGGTGGACAGCTCAATCAATCAGTGGTGTGTGATCTAGTTCTTTCATGAGGACCAGCCCCCCTGCTTCCATCTTGCACTGGTCCTCTTTATACGCTCCCACACACAATCATCTGTCATCTCAAAAATAATGGACACAAGTTGTATCTTGTCTAAGAATGAAACTTTTTCCCACTTATTCTTGGAGGTTGTGGTACTTGGAAATGTGGTTCTTGCATCAGAAATTACAGGTTTGGCCAATACTTTTTCTGTGACACCTTCAGTTGTATCAGATGTATATATTATATGACATTGTTAACTCTTATAAGTCAGCAGATAATGACTTACAAGTTAATAATAATAATAATTATGTAGAAAAAGAAAAGGGCCAAAAACAGAACCCTGGGGAACACCTTGAGTAAGAGGAGCTTTGTGTTATTTCCACATTTGTGAAAAAGTTAAATTAATAATAATAATAATAACACTCTGGGCCTGAAAAAGTCAAGCCAAGAAATTTATAAAAGCTGTTGAAGTCAGTTACATTTCTAAAATTAATTTTTTTTTAATATAAGTTGTAAATATATAGAGCATTAAAATGTTTCTCATGTTTCTTACAGGCGATCTCCAGGCTTTGTGACGACAGATATAAAGACTTGAGAAAAGCAGCCAAGAAGCGCTCAGTGAGCGCAGATAACCTGACAGTGGTCAGATGGTCGCCGGCCATCATATCCTAATAAAAGTGGACATTGGGGACTTTCACGAGAGACTGAGAGAAAAAGCGTTCTGTCAGAAGAAGCGTTCTCTAAGAGGACACATGCGTGCTTAGTACCTCCACAAGACTCTTGAGCCAGAGGTTTTTGTTCTAAAGAGTGCCCTTGCTGGTCATACGGCTGCTGTATATACAATACACCCACACAAAGATCACTTTCCAATCTGTGGCTTAGAGAAGAGAGGAGGACACTGCTACTGCAGTTCAGAAAAAAACTGAAGTATGTGAATATAAATGAGGGAGAAATACGCCCAATGACTGGAACAGCATTCCAACAGCTCTGTGTCATACGTGTTTGCCATTCTAGGTCAGGAAGTATTCGTGCTGTGTTAATTGATCTTGTATGGTTAGAAAAATTCCACCTGGATGCTCAAAGATGTGTCGTATCAAGATCAAGAGCCAAAATCAACCACTTCTCAAGATATTCTTCCATTCCTTAAAGTATTTCTCTCCAAATGGCTGTGAGCTGATCAAACTCTAAAATTGCCACTGTACTTACATAGTTGTTTAACATTTTCTCATTTATTTTAAATTAAAAACAGTTTAATAACGGTTAAAATTAGTCTAACAATGCAAATTAATGGGAAAACCTGGATCTTTTTGTTTAGTCTGATTATTTTATTGTGTTTTGTTTTTTCCCTGCAATTTGTAATACTCGATAAAGGCAGTTTGCACCATTTAGTCTTATTATATAAGAGTAAAGGAAGCTGACTTTGCATTTTCAAAAGGAAAGTGGTGTGGAGGGTTTCCATGTGAAGTTCTTGGGACTTTCCTTTTGAAACACAAGATTCGATAATTGAATGCCTTGAAATAATTAGTTTCAATTGAAAATGTACAATGTCGAAATGGACTGAAATCGGAAGTGTTAATACTGAAATCAAAGGTTTTTCTTCTGCAGAGCCAACAATGACATTCCATCATCAATGACCATGAACGTGTATATTCTTGTCACCATTTTTTTTTATAACCTCAACAAATGGCAGATATACACATGCTGTCTCACTCATTTCCAATTCTCAAAGCAATACACTGTGTGTTCTATCTATTCCGCACAATACCTATTGGAAAGACTGGAGCTGGTATTTGAAACTTTCAGATAACATTGAGTTAAAATTGGTGTCGAAGTCAAAATACTTATTAAAGGTGAGGCTCCTAGTGCCACTGCGATACAAATGTTTGGACTGATTGCAGTGTTTTATTTCTCAATTACGTCAAACCAGAGATTGCATTGAATTGGTGAGAAAGAGGAATTCCTGCTGTATCCACTGCCATCACCTGCAGCGCCTGCGTTTAGCGGGAAAATGGCCTTAGATGTAGAATATGAAATTAACCAATTTATCTTCCCTTCTCATTACTATTTTTTGGTAGTGCTGTCAAACGATTAATCGCAAATAATCGCATCCAAAATAAAAGTTTTTGTTTGCATAATATATGTGTGTATTCCGTGTATATTTATTATGTATATATAAATACACACACATACAGTATTTTGAAAATATTTACATGTCTATATTTATAGTCATAGAATTTATTTTATAAATAAATACATTTAATATATAAAATAACATATTTCTCTGAAATATATACATGCATGTGTCTGTATTTATATATACATAATACATATACATAGTACACATAAGTAAACAAAAACTTTTCTTGGGATGCGTTAATAGTTGCAGCACTAGATTTTAGACAGCAGAATTAGTTTATAATCAGTTCTTCCCAAGTCAAAGCAAGTGTTGAAAGTTATGTAATCAGATGTATGTGTGAAAATGAGTCGGTACGTATCTGTTGAGAGTAACTGAGGACATTTTCATTGTGAGACTCGCCCAGAAACCCCTTGAGAATTAGAACTTCCAAAAATATCTTTTGTATATTGAACATACTTAAAGAAATTTAATGATGATCTTCAGATATTTATAGGTGACCAGGATTTACTTTAGTTAATTGCTGAATTCTGGACAATTATGGGTAAAAATTAAAAAATATATATATAAATATGTCAGTTGTTTTATCAGGAATAAGTACATTTTCTAGTTTCTAAGCACGGTCTTTGAGGTGTTTTTTTTTCCTCTTTAGTCGTAATCTTCTGTCCTCAATTGAATTTCCAGTTGAGTTGAACCTATTTTCTGTATCACAAAAGTGGCATAAAGCAATTTAACAATGTTTTGTTGACATGAATGTAATTCTGCAATAGCTTTTTTTTTCATTTTAGCAGCAATGAAAACAGCATTTTTTTCCCCTTAGTAATTTCTTCAGATGACATCAAAATGGCCATTATTTTCAAGCAGTATGTGTTTATTCTTACATCTTTCAAGCTATTTTATCTCCAATGCCCAAAAGCGTCTTAACATTTTTACTTAAAGGGGTCTTATGATGCTACATGCACTTTTACGAGTTGTTTGAACTGAAATGTGTGTTGGCAGTGTGTGTACACAACCAAAATTATAAAAATCCACCCAGTGGTTTTTGTTTAATCTGCTCAAATCTTTACCCCTTTTTTTAAATCGAGCCGATCTCAGATGCCTGTCTGTGTGATGTCACAAAAACAGGCCCCTCCCACGATAGTTTGATTGACAGTAGCATTTCAGCACAGACTGGACTGGCGTCTTACCTTAGACCCACCCTGAGTGACTGTCATCAGTCCACCATTGTTTCACCGCCGGAGCAGATGTAGACAAGAATGACTCCTAAGCGATTGAAGAGTTCTGTTGTTAGATGTAATAATGAACATAGCAGTCGTCATTTACTCCCGACATCTGAGCCGCTGAAGACGCAGTGGATTACGTTTGTTTCTGAAGACAATGCACCCCTGATCTACATAAATGCGTCTATGTTCGTGCGAATCATTCGTGATCCAGCTTCACCTACAGAAGATCTTTGAAAATCGCCTTTCCTAATAATGTGCTAATTAGCAAGTTTCACGATGAATGCGGCTAAAGTAAACAGTCCCTCAGAGAGCAGCTGGGAAGAGAGGGGCGGGGTCAGCAGAGCTCATTAACATTTAAAGGAAAATGCTACAAAACTGCGTGCTCTGAAAAGAGCTGTTTTTGACAGGGTAAAAAAAAAGGTGATTTTTACACTACCATTGAGAAATTTTAACCAAACTATGTTACAGACTTTTCATTAAGACCCTAAAGAATCATATCAACTTGTGGAAAATGGGCATCCTATGACCCCTTAAAAAATAGTTGAATCTAAACATAGTGCACACTTTGTGTACGTTGTATACAATACAGTAAGTAGGCTATGCGATGCTAACATATCCGACTGGACATACAACGGTTCAATATTTCCTGCAAAATCAAAAGTGATATTTTGCAAGAAGAAAATTAAGCCTATTTTAGGATGATAAGATTGTATTGTCATTATGTTTTGTGGGCTTAATTATCTCATTCATGCAATATATCATGTTTAATTTATTTTAATTTGGTGGTGAAATATGACCTAGCCATGTTCTTGGCAGGTTTTGTGAGAATCGCTCGTACTCGTGGTTAGATTAGGTTTTGTCAGAGACATGATACTAGACAAAACGTGTAACTAAGGCAGTGAACCCAGATGTCTGTTTTGGTTTATTTCCTTAAGATGAAGGAAGATCGACCAAAGTACTTCTCAAGGAGGGTTATTTTATTTTTTAGGCGGCGCTTTAGACTCCCTTTGCACATTTTAAGAGTGTTGGAAACCGTTTGAAATCAGGGATAACGTTCGAGAAAAGTGTCTTTGGGGAGGCAAATGGAATCGTGAATCGAAAGACTGATTTGAAGCATTTGAAGATTGTACTATTCTATTTATTTTCTGTTAGCATGTGAGGATGCGGCCTAGCATTGGATCTGAAGGCGGTGTTGTAAACTCGAGTCCTGATAGGAGGCAGTAGGCAGGCGAGCGGCGAGTTTTAGCCGTGTGCACTGAACTCTACCTCTGCATAGAGTCTTTGTTTCTTATTTAATACCTCTCTCTTGCTCTTTCTGTCTGTTGCTTGGAATCTTTCTCATTTTCATTGCAATGTCTAGGAAATTACAAATTCAAATCTTTCAGAACATTTATACTAGAAGTGGTTTCCTGTGAAAAAAGAAAGAAAACTGCTGTAAGTTGTGATTTTAAATTTTATGTTCGGTCACTGGTTGTATGCCTGTTTTTATGAATAATACATTGTTGTTGTCATTTGTTTCTGTTCCAAAGGTCAAACCCTTCTTCAGTATGTTTTCAGTGTGTGCCA
The DNA here is from genome assembly GCA_018155175.1 of Sinocyclocheilus anophthalmus. Classification (NCBI taxonomy): domain Eukaryota; kingdom Metazoa; phylum Chordata; class Actinopteri; order Cypriniformes; family Cyprinidae; genus Sinocyclocheilus; species Sinocyclocheilus anophthalmus. The sequence goes on from JADLZN010012047.1 coordinate 141,832, forward strand.
AAGGCTGAATCCTATCTCCTATGTATGATCTTATTTGATTCTACTTTCTGTTTATCTAAGTGAACCCAGTCGCCTGCGGCCGTCCGCCCAGGGTCTGGAGGCTACAATGGTCGCATGCAGTTTATTTTGTTCTCGAACTATGATTTTAACTGATGCTCCCAGTTCAGAAGCAATGTTTAGAAACCGCCACAAGAATAAACTTTTAAAAGTTGCAATAAAAACTGATCTAATGTGTTTTTAATGAGTCTGATCACATTATATGAGATGGATAGGGAGGACTGGGTCATATTTTTTGGGGTAGGATTTTTATGTAGTTTTTAGTTTAGTTTAGTCAATTTCTGCTAAACCCCTTATGCTGTTAAAACAAGTTACAGCTTTTGTGTTAGCTTTTTGTGTTTTCGTGCCAAAAGTTGACACTATGAAAATCACTTAAGATGTTACACGGAACACGGAAAACCTCTATTGACGCTTTTCAGAGACTGAAAAGTGTAAAACGTGAGAAATGTAATAATTCATTTTTTTTAGGGGTCAATTTGACCCACGTATTTTTCATTTTCCAAATTAGCTGCCATATGAATGATGAATGTAGTGATATTTGCACTCAGAGCTGCAAATACTACAAGTAGTAGAATAGGCATCTAAATTATTTGCATTTGTAGTATGTAGTGTATTTTTAAATTCTCATTTTCAAACCCTGCATGGGTAAAACCTTTCAGACACACAAAACCATAAAATGGATTTTCAGAATTATTTCCCTGCTGCCACAGTCTAGCAATGACTATATATATTATAATATATATATATATATATATTAGATATATATATCTATATATCTATATATTAATATATAAGTTATTTGGATGTGTACTAAAATAGATGAAGAAACGGTCAACTTTCCTGAGGTGATTCAGCAAATGAGTCTCAATTTTGAGTAAACTTTGAGTTTTCATTTTCAGAGGTTCTTAGGTATTTCACATTTTAGTGTTTGACAAGTTACAGTAAAGGTGTTCTGCTTTTTTACCCAACTCTTTAGTGTTTTTCAAAGTGTTGATTTTTGGCAAATTGCATGGAATGGGGGGTCAATGTTGGAGGACATAATTTACCATACTTTTTAGACTTATTTCAACTAGAAACCACTGATCGAGAGAATATATCTTTGCGCACTTTGGAACTTGGCAAAACAATAAATGGTGATCTCATAAGTATTATCAAGAGAATAGCCATTTATAAATTAAGAGACTTTTAAAATAAATACTGTGTATAAAATCACATCTACTGTTCATTGTTTTAAGATATGGAATGTTGGAGCTAGAAAGGTTTGATGCATTTTACTTGACCCAACATATTCAGCCATAAGTTGCACTGCACCTCATTTTATGAAATAAATAGTTCAATGACATGTTCAAAAATAGACCATCAACTGTAACAGCAAGTCATTCTGAACCGAGAGCATATGGCCCATGCGTTTCCATCCCAAGTCTTTGGCTTTGCAGCTCTAAATGTGTCCCTGGTGAACTACGCCGCTGCTAGTTACCTTAAAATTGTCTTTATCTAGCAGAGCTGGCATGCTAATCCAATTACAGAGATACAGAGATGAAAAATATCAAATTATTGCAATATTTTAGACTGTAATAAGTCATCTGGGACATACAGTATATCTGTTCTCAATTGTCAATCGCCACAAATGTGGGAAATGCATTTGTGTTGAAAAGAACACATTTTGTTAGACTTGCAAATGCTGTATGATTTGCATTGTCTCTTCAATGCAGGCATAAAATTAAACTGTTGTTCGCCTACTCACTTTAAAAAGCAGGATACAATTAGCTGCACTCCTAGTGTAATCAATCTCATAAACACGTTCCAAAATAAGAACCAATTTCCCTACGTGACTATCCAAGACAGATTAATAATAATATTTAAGCAGAGTGTCTGACGCAAAGTAGCCTTTATTTTTGCAAATATTTCTTGTTAACGAATACATTACCGTGTGATTGCAAAATAATTCTCTAACTTACAGACTTGATTTAGGTCCACCACAATTTCCCTCTCACTTAATGTGTCAAAAAAGTTTTCACTACCCAAGCAGCTGCCAATACAGTTTGCATACCCATTCATTAGAACGCAAGTCCTTCAAACCCTTTGTCCAGATGTCCCTCATTCAGAGGTCATTTAGACAGGGCTAAAAGCTTCTAGAGATTCCACTATGATCTCCTCTGATCCCATGGCATTCAGTCACGCCAAACACCTCGAGGACAGAGCTAAAGAGGGGATTCTTTTTAATAATGTAATAATATTAGAACCACCTAGCGCATCTCTAACAGAAGCCAACCAAAAATGTCCTTGTCGAATTCATATGAAAAGTTGCATTAATTTGCTGCATAAAACGTAGACACAAATATGCAAAAGTCTTCAGTAGCCTAAAAGGTTCAAATAAATGAAATTCATGTCAACACGAAAAGTCTTTCCTAAGGTTTCTGCCACCCAAGACCTCATGTGACTGACATTGAACTGTCATTGAAATGCTCTCCATCAGACATGAGAATTTAATACGGTTATTTGAATCCTGATCCAGCTAGTTATTCTCCTGTTAGGACAAACAGAGCCCAAATATCACAGCAAGGCCTGCGTGCCGACATGCCTTTGGTGAGTAAGAATAGCCTCACAATGGAGCTCACATCTCTCGTCTTCTGTTGTCTGGGAACAGTTGTTGTCAGGGCAGAGGTAAGATGGGAAGTCAAGTTGGTGGATACGCGTGAGTCTTGCCGTTGTGGATTTCACTCGACCTGGTGTGTAGGACCTGACTGGAAATTTGAGTGCTTGTAAATAGGGCTTATTTTTAATGCTCACTTGGACTGAGTTTAATACAGACTGTAAAATATTTGTTCTTGTGTGGAATCAAGTGGGCTGTGAGTGGACCAGTGGGATATCTTGGGTTTGGAGGCCTAAATCTGTTGGCATGGCTAAACAGACTGCAGCTGAAATTATCTTCATAACATTGAACCACAACATCACCCTCATAGGTATGTGCACGGTTTTGGTATTTTAATACGAATTCATACAGGAGCTGCAGAAAGTATTTGGGCACTTATGTGCAAACCTCCAATGTCTAGATGTCATTGTATTAGATTTTCAAAACATTTGTTTTAAGGGTAGCACATTTGTACGTGGTAAACATTCACATAAATGTCTGTTAGATTTTAAGTAATAAAACAATAGATATACTGTTGAAAAATTAAGATGAAATGTATTCGGACACTTGCTGGTTAGTAAACGTGAGTGGATGTTGCTATAAATGTGTTAAACTACATCTGGTTACTCTGCAAAGATACCCGTGTAAACGGAGTTAATCCACTAAAAATCACCTTTAGACTAATTAAAAAAATAGCTAATTCGTTGGCAGATGCCACTTATTTTCCCTTAGTTATATATTTTGTATCTAATGCAATGACATTTGTACATTCTGAACTGTCCAACTATTTTTGGGGGGCCACTGTATCACTGTATATTGCATGTGAACAAACGTTATCCACCAGTTTTCACAGGTAATGTATAATGTAAAAAAATATAATCTAGGATGATTTGCCAACGCTATCTCACGACCAATTAGTACGTATTTTACAAGGTTGCAATCAGTGGACAAGTGAGGTCACACGAATTTGTACAAATTAGCCACCTCATAAAATATGCGTGAACTGCCGTGAGATCGGGTTGTGATTTGCTTGTATAAATATTCTATAATTTATTTCTATAACTTATTTTTATAAAAAAAAATAGTATTAAGAGACAAAATGCCTTTGTAGTAGAAAAAAAAAGAAAGAAAAGTTTGGGCAAAGTCATAACATCGAGGACAATATCCACTGAATATCAAGTGTAAATCTGATATGATCCTACCAATGCTCTGCTACAGATACTCAACATTGGGCCATATCTTATATGTTGTCATTAAAGTAATATCTAAGATCAGTCTGTCAAACTTGACAACATTAAGTCAATTTCTAGACTAATTTTAAAGGAACATTATAAATTATAAGTTAAACTGACAAAGAACTGTGTGCTTTTACTCCTTAGGGAAAGCATGGCTTGTCCTGGTGGTATTCCTAAGAATCCTGGTCTTGCTGTTTGCTGGTTATCCCCTCTTCCAGGATGAGCAGGAAAGATTTGTGTGTAACACCATTCAGCCTGGTTGTGCCAACGTGTGCTACGACATGTTTGCCCCTCTTTCCCTTGTCCGATTCTGGCTGGTGCAGCTCACCACCCTTTGCCTTCCATATGCGATGTTTGTCATCTATGTGATCCACAAAGTGAGTTCTGGTCTACCTGCTGACAGCGGGACTTCCGAGTCCATAAATGCAGACTCCATCTATAAGATCCATCAAGAATCATTCAGGAAAGCATCTCTTTGTAAGACCGTCGTGAAGGCTGAGAAAGGGCGGGTGCAGTGCTTCACAGGAGCCTACATCTTGCATCTGTTGCTGCGGATACTTGTAGAAGCTGGATTTGGAGCTGCGCATTATTACTTGTTTGTGTTTGTGCTCCACCTCCCACCCACCCACGCTTTCATGTGTTCGAAGCACCTTGCACACACAAGGGGTGGAAACTGCCTAATTAGGCAACACTCGCCAGAAAACTATCCCGATTTGACTCTTATGTTGAGGGGCAGCGCTTTGTCCCCACCCCATTGCTGCTAAGTGTGCGACCTACCTCTGTTGCCGTCAAGCGTCATGCACCCCACCGCCCGAAAAAACCTGCAAAGGAGAGTGGGGGGTGTCGGGGATGCTAGTAGAGAGGATCTATGCAGAGGAGCAGTATTACTTGTCAGGGAACGGGAATCGAGGTGTGGACATCAGCATCCAGCCGACACAAGATGTGATGGGACCGGGAGGGTTCCGCAAAAGAGGGACCAGAAACTCAAGTGGCAATGAAGCTGCTTCCGTTCTTTTGGACGATGACCCTCCACAACCTTCACCTCTTGCAGGAATGCCTACAATTGCAGGAATGCCTGGTTCCAACAACAATGACGATAGCAGCAGCTACCAACCCACCCAAGAAGAGGGGATGGTAAGAGAGGGCAGTGAAGTGGCACTGTACCCCAGTAAGCCTTTGGGGACTCCTAGATCCGTCCAAGTTAGCAAACGCAGTCGTCCCAAACCTCCACCACCTCCACGAAGGGACAAACTAGCTCCTCAAGGTGCAATTGATGTCCTTGGGTTTTGGCACGCGCTCCCCCGCCCCTTTAGTTTTTTTTTTTGTTTCATATTCCCCCTCCTTTTTGCCCTAGCAGTGTGCACCAGAAGAGCAGGACAATATACTCTGGTAGAGATTACCACTGGTGAGGACGTACCAACTTGCAATGGAGACGGAAAAGAAAAGAGGTCTGAATGGGTTTGATTGTCTCTCCAGATGACTAAGAAGCTTTAATTTTGAAGCATTGCGAGTTGATTGGGACTGAAACAGAGTGATTTGATTGGAATAGATTGCTTGTTGGAGAAACAAGGTGAAATGAGAGGTATCATTAGATGTCAACGTCATGGATATTCTACCTGCACCACCTTGGACTCCCAGCCCCCCTCTCAGACCCCCACCCTCAGCACCTCCCTATCTTACATGTTTGGTTAGCGCACAATGGTCCTGTCTTTCCTTTAACAAGCAGATAGCCGCCTGACGCCTATCTGCCCTGGCGACAAATCAGGGGGCACACGCCAAGGCCTTTCTAAAAACAGGTATGTTGCAACCACCCAGGGTCTCTGAGGTTAAACTAAGACCCCCCTGACTCCTCCCATACTTCTACAGCTTCAACAACGATTTTTTTTTTTTCCCCTCTTTTATGCGGCCACCAAACAAGAACAACCCTTAGGGTACGTAGGTGCTTTAAAGTTCCTCCAAAATCCTCCAGGCTGAAAAAACTCAAGAACTGTCGATTGTCAGTTAACTGGACCTCATCATAAAGCAATTACGTCACCTAGACTGCAGCCCTCCTGTCCTCACAATGTCAGACATGTGTCTTATTAAACACACCAGGGACTTCTGGGATTGATTATTTATGGATTTTCCTTATACATCACTGATGATGATTTGTAGTTGTAGTTTTTGTCTTTTCTTTTGCTGCTAGATGCTAGGGATCTTTAGTCTGATGTCAAATGGTTTGCAAGTCAGTGACTCTTTGGCATTGTTTGAAATTGTATTACCTGACCAAATCACACTCCCCCTTAAAATGGCAGAGACATATTATTAATATTTCACATATTACACAACTTTAAACTGGTGACTATTAAAGAAAGGACAGACTGCATGAACTCCTGTATCTCAAAATGCAACGCATTCAATTTCACTTAAATTTCATTTCATTTCAATTGTGATGACAGCTGGATTTCAAATGGAAAAGAACCATTTCCAAAATGATAGCTGGATCCCACTCATGTAAGTTCATGTGACCACAAAGTAACATATTACTTGGAGACTCTAGTAATGTGCTGATGAGTCGAGTCGAGTCAGTCGATTTTTGATTAAAAAAAAATGTGTACTGTTCGTATGCCACCAGAAACAAGGTTGGGAAAACCTACCATATGAACATCCTATTAAAAACTGACAAATCATGCCCTCCAGTGGACAGATATGCACCGAACTCAAGTCTGAAGATACTACTGCATCAATGTGCAATAAATGCAATTACTTTTGCATATATGTTATTTCAGCTGTCTCTGACACTTCTTCAGGACACTCAGAATGTTGAATATATACGTTTCTGTAAATATACTGTTTGTATGTATATGTAGGCCTACTGTAATACTAAAACTTAACTGTAAATGTACACATTCTAAAATTTACCAACTAGGGGTGCGTTTCCCAAAAGCATCGTGAGCTAACTATGGTGGCAAGTTCCACTGAACTCTACTGGCAGCCTAATGACAGAATTTGCGACTATAGTTGCTTTTGGGACACACGCCCCAGGAAGGCTAACAGTGTTTATAAAGACTACAAGAAAGTTACAGTTTGCCAGTTATCATGCCATTTCTTTTTGGGTGTGAAATGTTCATTAATGGCCAGAAACAATGTAATAGTGCATGTGATTTAGATTTTTTGAATCACTGTTATATTATATTTTCACCACAAATGGATTTAGTGTGCAATGTATTTTTTCAAGAGTTCCGAAAAACAACTGAGCTGTATTTGAACACTGCACTACGTTCATATCTTATGTCATCTATGCAGGGTCAGAGTGAGTAGGAGGGCCATATCGATCCTGAATTTCATATATCGATACTGATGCAAGTATCAAAAGTATCGATACTCAAATAAAAAATATCGATACTAAGGTGTTTTATTTACCAGTGATTTTGTTTATTTAACAAAAATAAATTTGAACAATATGCATTGAATTGGACGAATAACTTAATTTAGCGATTAACTGTAGGATAGAAGTATTTTCCTGCTCATCTGAACCAATCAATCACAGAGAGCGTTCACTCACTGCTGACAGTGCATTCAAACAGGGCTGCGTTTCCCAAAAGTATAAGAAACCATTGATGCTTTTGGGAACTGCAGCCCAGAACAATGCAAGAAAAAAACATATGTTTGAGTTATTTCACAATAAATAAACTGAAATTGTAGCCTACATAGTTTGTGCAATTACATTTATTTAAACTGAACGTTAAAAGTTCATATTGATCATGTTATATTCTGTAATGTTAGTATACATCATGCACTGTCAGAATAAAAACGTTGCATTTTATGCATGCAACAGCCCGTCACTGTAGTCCCTTATGAAAATTAACCATGGTTTAACTAAGTTTCAACTATAGTATTTGTGATATTCCATGGTACCACTGACAGTAACATATTTAAACCATTTACACGCAAAAAGAACTTAAAATGTTGCAATTAAGGCGTATTGAATGTTAAAATGTGTTTCAAATATAAAGTTAGTGGGTATCAGTCCCCTTACTCTTAGTATTGTATATTTCATGATTTCATAATTTCAGGTTAGTTTTAAAAGTATCGTATCGGGAGAGAGATTGACGATACTGGCCTTTAAAAGTATCGGGATCGTAAAATCGAAAACAAAATAAGTGGTATCGCCCATCCCTAAAGGTGAGATCTAATATTAAAATAAGAGATGTTTTGAAATCAAGGAGCCTGCAAACATACCTGTCACATGTGCAGCTTTCGCTGTTACTGCTCTCACTGAGACTCAGTTTATGCTGGTCCTTTGCTGGTTTAAACTTGTCCTTTGCTGGTTTATGCTGGTCATAAACCAGCAAAGGACCAGCTTAAACCTGAAAAGGACCATCTTAAACCAGCAAAAGGGCCATCTTAAACCAGCAAAAGGACCAGCAAAGGACCAGCTTAAACCAGCAAAGGACCAGCTTAAACCAGCAAAGGACCAGCTTAAACCAGGAAAGGACCAGCTTAAACCAGCAAAGGACCAGTTTAAACCAGGAAAGGACCAGCTTAAACCAGCAAAGGACCAGTTTAAACCAGCAAAGGACCAGCTTAAACCAGCAAAGGACCAGCTTAAACCAGCAAAAGAGCATCAGAACATACCTAACCAGCATATGTTTTTTTCAACAGGGGTAGACAACATGTCGCCCAGTGGTTTTTATTAGGCCTATGTCTGTGAAGCAAATTTAATAACAAATATTATACTTCTATAGATTTGAATAATCATGACTTAATTACTATTAGCTCACCTCAGTAACCAAAAAATGAGAGGACTAAATATTTCAAAATGTTATTTGTATGCTTTAAACTTTTTCAACACATTCTTATGGTTGACTCTTATGGCATTTACGACTGTCAATGTTATGGCAATTTAATGTTCTGTCAATAACCTTGTTATAGCCTAATAAAATACACAAGATTTAGTTTCTGAAGAAAGCAAGCTTCCCGCAAACCCACGTTTATTTGGGAACCAGGAAACTATTTTAACAAACATTTCCACACTTTCTCATACAAATGTATCCACACGCAATTCACTTAATGTCCCTATTGCTCTCATCTGTGTAGAATTGTACATATCTGCAGCTACTTAATTACAGCTACCAACTAAGTGGTAAGTGGAAACAACTTAAGAAAATATCTGATAATGTGCAGCTATTGATGAAAGATGGTAAAATCCTGCAAGTTAGGCTTGGTAAACAGAACTGTAATAATTTACATTGACCGCAAGGTGGAGACACAGTACAGCAAAAAAAAAAGTAGTTATTGTCAGAAGTTTAATAGGAATGCGCTCTAAAAATTTTATAATTAAAAAACGTAATTGTTTTAAATGACATGCCTTATTATTATTATGAATTACTTTACATTGGTTTCCATTATTATTAGGTTGCATTCTCTTTCAAAGTAGCATGAATCCACCTAAATGTTTTGTTTGTGTAAAGGTATAGATGGAAATACCACAGCACGTTGGAAAATGGAAAAGTGTGACAACTCCTTTAAAAATATAATATTCTTTTGGAATGTTTAAACCTATTGTACACTCTAAAAATGCTGGGTTAAATTCAACCCAGTGCTGGGTAAAATAGGGACAAACCCAGCACTGGGTTGAATTTAACCCAGCATTTTTTGTGTACAATACGTTTAAACATTCCAGAAGGATATTATATTTTTAAATGCTAACCCAGCATTTTTTAGAGTGTATCGGAATCTATCACACATAAGCACTCTGGTGTCCTTTGGCTAAAAATGCTAATAAATAGTTGTATGCAGGCTATTTTACATTTGCTAAAAAAAAAACACAGACATATTGCAACAGGACATTCCAAGTTAGATTACAAAAAAATAACTTGACATGTAATATGACACAAAACTAACCATTCTGCAACAATTTCAATGTCATTCTTTGTCTAAGAATCTCCATTGGAGTTGCACAGAAAGGCTCTGTGGATTACGTAAGGGACCACCTGTAGGTTTTCATTCACCGTCTCTGTGAGTGATACTACTATTAATACAGCTGAAATTCAAAAAGGACGTTTTGATGGTGTAAAAAAAAAATAAAATAATCAAATCAAACTGTCACAGGTTTTCTCTAACAAAACATGGCTGGGGCCCCCGAGCTTCAAAAAAAATTCTATAACGTCGATCAAAGGACAACGGTCTCAAATTAGACCTTAGAAAACCTGGCGCATCAGTCTAAAGGTTCTATCTACATGCCACCTTTATTCTAGACTTTAAAAGAAAGATCAAAGTTTCCCCGGATGAAAAGGACCCGTTTCCTGCATTTAAACCCCATTCCCCGGCCCTCTTTTAGTCAATTAAGTAGCAAGCACGTGAAGGGTTCAACAATTATGGAGATTCTCCAACACAAGGCCCTTGTCTCTAATTAGGCCTCAGATATAGCTAAAAGAGTTTCTCTGAACAGAACCCACAAAAGCATCTTCAATGGGAATGACCACAAAGAGCCGATGCGGAGCACTCGTTACCAGAAGCTTCCTCGGCATTAAAGCAGCACTTGGGAGAAATTCAGATTCATCAAAAAGTTTTTTATTGTCAAAATAAAAGTCATATTTGCTTTGCATGTGGCATCTACACTATATACAAATGTACAATAATCTTATAAATCATCTTTTATACACCATTTACAAGTTTGTATAAATACATTTCGCAAAAGGAACAACAACAACCCGTATATAATAACAATAATAGGGCACTGAAACATTAAGGCTTATTGAAACCATCTTTGATTGTTCAGACAATTCAAAACTTGTCTTCCAACAACACGAAATGCTGCAAGTTGGGAACATGTGTTACTCCACTAGGAACAATGTAATGCCCAAACTCTCCTTAAGAGTGACTGATTGCATGTCATGTCCATATCAATAGAATGGAATTAGCGCATCGCTGCATTGTTTCACCCAGTTCGTCCGCTAATAGAAACCATCAACAAGTTCATTTGTATGCAAACGAATGAAAAGACTAAGAGATTAATAGGGGGGTCTTGTTTCAGACCTGGGACAAAGGCATCTGCTTGGGGCAGGACACCGAGCTGGCGGTCCCGGACCTCCACGTTAATCCCGTGCTCACGTCACTGTACATGGAGCCACCGGAGCCCTTGCTGCCCCAGCAGCAGCGCGTGCAGAAACTCCTCCAGGACTCCAGGGTCTTACCGGACCAGGTCCAAACTCCAGAGGTGATGCCCACCAGAAGGCACATGAAGTATTTGAGCATGAACACAGCATAGTCCGGCCTCTTGACCTCCTGCTCCAATAAACACGAACAGTTATGAGTGATCTCCCAACTCTGTCTGTTATGCTGCTCGTAGAAGTAGCACGCCACGATGATGGTCGCGGGGACCGTGTAGAGCACCGTGAAGATCCCGATCCGGATCATCAGCTTCTCGAGTTTGTCCGTCTTAGTGCCACCTTGCTTAATGACACTTCTGATCCTGAACAGCGACACGAATCCGGCCAAAAGAAACATGGTGCCGATGAACAGGTAGATCACTAGCGGCGCCAGCACGAAGCCCCGCAGGTTGTCCAAGTTCTGGTTGCCCACGTAGCAGATCCCGGCGACCGGGTCGCCGTCCACCGAGCTCAGCGCGAGCACGGCGATGGACTTCATGGACGGGATGAGCCAGGCGGCCAGGTGGAAGTACTGAGAGTAGCCCGCGATGGCCTCGTTGCCCCACTTCATGCCCGCCGCGAGGAACCAGGTGAGCGAGAGGATGACCCACCATATCGAGCTGGCCATCCCGAAGAAGTAGATCAACAAAAACACAACGGTGCACAACGCGGGGCCGGTGGTCTCGTAGTGGATGTGCTCGACGTCGTACTCCCGGTTGCACGCCACTTTTTCGTGCCCGGCAATTAATCGCACAATGTAGCCGATCGACACAAACATATAACACGCCGAGAGGAAAATAATCGGGCGCTCGGGGTATTTAAAGCGCTCCATGTCGATTAGAAACGTAGCCACGGTGGCGAAAGTGGATATGAAGCATAACACCGACCAGAGTCCGATCCAGAAGGCCGTGAAAGTCCGCTCGTCCTGGGTGAAATACGGGTTGTGACACGGCATGGCGCAGTTCGGGATCTGACCCGTCTTGACGCGGTTGTACAGCGGGTGTCGGTCGCTGTTCAGAGCCACCATCGGCGCGCGACACTGGCAGCCCGGCTCGCAGGGCTTACTCGCTTTGGGTCCAACACCCGCTCGCCCGCTTTTCTTTTTGTGCGGATTGAAGGCTTTGCTGGGGTAGTTGGTGGGTTTGGACAGCACCGGCGACACCGTGGTGGAGTCGGTTCGGTTGTAGTCCATGCACAGCGTGTCTGGCGCGCCCTGAACGGGCAGCAAATCGCACCTCATGCGGTCCGGCCAAGGGAAGCCGTACTGCCGCATGAGCGGGGCGCAGCCCGCCTTGGCTCGCTCGCATACGCTCCGGCACGGCGGCAGGGGTTTCTTATAGTCCTCCAGGCATATGGGGGTGTACATGCTGCACAGGAAGAACTTGAGATCCGGCGAGCACTGGATCTCCACCAGAGGCCAGAACTGGTGCACCTCCAAGCCGGCTTCCTCCTGCGTGTCGTGGTTGAACTGGTTGGGCATGTAGGTGTAGTTGTAGCCGATGCCCTTGCACAGAGGAACGGCTATCTCCTGACAGGTGATCTCCTTGGCCGTGGTGCCGCTCGAGCGGGGCAGCAGGGCGAGCGCGAGGAACAGGTAAATCCCCAACAGGTAGCACTCCATTCTTTTCTCCCCTCTCCTGTCAACACAAGCAATGCAGCGCTGGAAACAGTTCAGTTCAGATCTTGAAGAGCAGACCCATCTCCGCTTCACTTGTTTGGCACGGACTCGCGGTTGGGTTGCATACCGAGAATAAATAGCCCTCGGCCGGGCGCAGGCAAAATGGCTGAGGGAATAAATGCGAGCGTCTCGTAGCTATTTCCTCTCCTTGTTCCCGCTCCAGCGATTCGTTCCAATATAAAGCCGCGTTTAAAAGAGTCTAAACTTCTCCGGTAACAAAAACACTCCCGGTGTAAACGCGTTTTCTACATTCGTTCCGTTCTCGACAGCCTTTCTCATAGAAATCAGTGCCGTGGAGTGGGACGCACCGAGTATAAAAGACAGCCGAGCGGACACGCCCCCCATGCGCCGACCGCCAATCACAACGCGGCGAGGGCGGGTCGCCCAGGCGTGTCAATCACGTTTGCGCGAGGTGTACAATTGCAGAACGTTGTTTTCGAAAGGGAACACAAATTAGATCAAAGATACAAGTTTGTGCCTGAAGGAGGCAGATCGAACAAATTTGATAAATCCAAGTAGCGTTTGTATTGAATCTCTAATGCGTGGTTTTATGTTATTTGATTTGAAAAATCTATAGATCGCTTTATTGTGGTGAAAGTGGATGCATATCAGACAATTATTATTAGGCCTGTTTTTTTTTCTTTCTTTTGAATGTTCTATTCTATAGATGCATTATCTGTGCTGTAAAATGCTATTTATTTATTTGCAGGACATGATGACAAACAGATTTATATGAATGCATAAGTTAAAGTGTACGTTTCAGGTGATTTGCCTGCTCAAAATGTAAAATATATATATATTTTTTATCTTTTTAGCATTTCACTGAAATATAACTGCGGTGTGACAAATGACTGTTTTTAAAAAGTAGCCTACAGATAAACTGCGGCCTACAACTGATGCACAGTATTCATAAACGCTTGTTAAAAAAATAGTTTTGTAAGTTAAGCATGCCACACTGCTTTGTTAACATCCTGTTTAAATTACATTCAAAAGTTTGTGGCTTTGGGTCCAGCTGCAATTTCACCCACAAAATGTTTTTACTGGTCCAGCCCATTATTTCAGCCTATTATTTTATGAAGCTCTGCATAGACACAAAACATAAAAAAATTAAAAATACACCAAGAGTCCATCTCATCGGGCCCCCTCATTTGTGGGTTAATTTGTGGAATATATGGCCTGGCGTCGGTGGGGGCTGGGGGTGGCTGGATGTTTTAATGGAGGTGTGGATGCGCGGAGCTCCTGCAGTGGATGTAATTACTGCAAACTCAAGAACAAGCAAAGCAGTTTGTTAAACAGTGGCAGCGGACAAGCAACCCCTTCCCCCAACTCATTATCACAGGCGATCTTAAAGGAAACGCAATGTAATAGTAAAATTAGAGAGTGTAAAACAAATGATTAAAGAGCTCCTTCACAAATACTTTCATGTTCAATAGCTCCAGAAGGAGTTTTTTTTTTACAGATTTTACGAGCGATCTCTTTGAACTCTTGTTCGGTGCATTAAAAGGCCCATACGTCCATCAGGAGTAATTACATTTACCTAAATGTAATATGTATAAAGCTGTTTCCTCTGCTACAACCGTTTAATGATTTCCATTACAAAGCTGCGATGACGTTATGGGACATCACAAACCCCAAACCTGTTGCGCTGGTTTGTTTTTCTTCTCTTTGAGCTCCGATATCTCAATAATTATTTTACTCCTTTCTTTAGGGAAACTCGCAGGGATTTAGGAACAGGTGTGCCCTCTGAGGCTTGTGGCAAATGCGGGCAGATGAAAAGTAGAATCGCTTTCACTGATTATGTCCATTATTCCCCCAGCCATATTGATTAACAGGAAGATAGAGCACACTCTAGTCTCCAGCAGTCGGAGCGTAACCCTTTACCCTGGCTCTATCCCAGCTCCAGCCGGGCTTGGGTTACATAGTGCCCGGGCATTCCAGAGTACAAATGGAATTAGTGCATCTGTTCGAAAGTTAATTTCCAAATCACCATTGAATGAGTCTTTAGAAAGAGCTGAAATGGTGGCCATCAGCCAGAATAACACGCCTTCTCGTGTATCGGGCCTAAGGATTCTTTGTGCGCTTATTATTATTTCTAAAGCGTGGATTATGGAGCTTCAGATGGGAATTAATTTTCTACAAGTAAGAGAGTCTTTCAAATAATACTGCAGTAATACAATGTGGAGCTCGGCGTGGATTTCTTTCGTAGGTTTTATGCAATCTGTTCAAATGTTTTCGGGCTACAATAACCAAATCTAAAAGTGAATGCAATTAAAGGATTTTTAAGGTCTATTTACAGTGTTTGTGGCACAATGACATGTTGACAAGCTATGTTCCTAAAAACATAATAATACATTTTGAGCTGTAAAATGGTCTTATTTATTTATTTCCCTTTAAATATGAGTATCTATGATAGATAGATAGATAGATATTATTTAAATATGTTAGCAATATAATGATAAATTGCTCTAAATATTATTTATTTATTATTACTACTACTACTTTCTCTTTTTAGCAATTTTAACAAATTTTATGTTAAATATTGGTACAGTTGAATCTGTTTGAATACATTTTTAAAAAGTTTCTTGAGCAGCCAATCAGCATATTAGAATAATGTCTGGATCATGTGACACTGAAGACTGGAGTAATGATGCTGAAAATTCAGCTTTGCATCACAGGAATGAATTACATCTGAAAATATATTCAAATATAATTTTTTTTGTTTTTTTTTATTGTAACAATATTTCACAATATTATAGTTTGTCTGCATTTTTATCAAATAAATGCAGCCTTGCTGAGCCTTTTTTTTTTTTAAACATTAAAACATTTTAATTATTCCAAACTTTGAAAGTAGAGTTATTGCATTTACAGTAAGGTACCCTACCTTACTGTAAATGCAATATCTCTACTTTTTTAAGTAAGGGACAAGTTCTGATTATTTTCTGTAGTAATGAATTATGCCACAAATGATGTGGATACAGCTTAATTTGTTGTAAACCTGCAACATTCCGTCAAGGTGTAATTATTAGTTTTCCAATTTACACTTAACAATAACAGCTTAAGTAATCTTGTTTCCAGTAATCACCTCTCAATATAGGAATCCGAATCACAGTGAGCATGTTAATGAAACACTGTCTGTGTGTGCAATCCATTAGCATAGTATGTATTGATTGGGTACACAGTGTGATTACATCTGCAGGAATCTTATCGGGGATGTTTACGTTTCATTAAGACTTTCAGCCAGACTAATAGAGCAGAATGTGTATTTGCCTAGTACCACACACTTTAGCACACTCTAGCCCAGAGAAGACATCTATCTGGAATCTGAGCGGGAAGGTGTAAGATATGAGAGAGAGAGAGAGAGTCAGCCATTAATGCGGGCCGCTCAGTGGACAGGTAATGATTCACTGTGAACTGCCGCTAAACTCAGATTTATGGCTCATGCTGCAGTTATTGAGTGACAGAGAGCATGTGAAAATTCTTCTTCAGGGCTAGCTGTCTTATACCTGATTTACCTGAGGTCACGAGGAGACACTATTGAGACAATTAAGCTGTCTGTAGCTGTCTGTCAGTGTGTGAGAGAGAACATGCGTTTTCTCCTCTACCAAATCCTGAGTCTCAACTGGAAAACAGCTCTGTTCCAAAATGGAGTGAGCTGCCTGCTTACCAACATTAAACCAAATTCTGTGTACACAGAGGCCATTCACTAAAGAACTGATGCTTTCTTGTATTCCAAAACATGCATCCCAAGAATGCACTGCAAGTTCAGTGAAATAAAAAGAAAAGAGAAAAAGTCACTCAAGCCGATACCTTTATAGATAATAAATGCACTTTAAAAACTATTTTACGCATTTTTGTGCAATATTTGTGTACAGCGTGCAATTTTTTTAAATGTTTATTAGAATATCTCACAGTTAGCTTAGCAACATGCTAACACCAAGCTCTGAAATCAACTGTCAGTGAGTTGAATCGGCTCTTTACGTTGCATAAAGAGTGCACAAGTTAGCTGTCTAAGGCAAAAGATGCACTGTAAAAAATGTTTGAAATATTTACAGAAAAATACTGAAATTTGCAATGAAAAGATTTAAGTGGTTTAACATCGCATTATATGTAATTTCACTGTTAAATACTGTCAAATGTATGCTTTTTGCAGTTAAAAACTATAAATGATCAAATCATTTACAGTGAAAAACGGTAAAAGGAAGAAGTCCCTTTTGTTATCAGTAATATACTGTACATTATGGTGTTTCTGGGTGTTTTGTGTTGCTGTAGCCTAATTTAGTTAATGTTTATTTCATTATTTTTGTGTCGTGTGTTAGACTAATGGTGTTTTGTTTTTGTGTGTATGTAGCTGTGCACCATTTATGTAGAAGCATTGGTTGTGTTTAATGGATGGGCCATTTAACCCTTAAGGCGCCAGGGTTTTTTGGAAAAAAATGCTGGATTTTGACATCAAGATTTTAAAAGCTTGTGGCTTGAAAGGGCTTAAAGATAGAGATCTACTGTAAATTAGAAAAATGTTGGGCATGACCGAAAGTTTATGTGGGGTGTAAATATACTCATCTAATTTGCATATTATGACGTCATCAGGGGCGGCCATCTTGAATTTCATAATATTCAGGAAATAGTAGATATTGAATTGATGTTATTAAAACTTATTTGCATGTTTTTTTTTGTCTTTTTATCCTCATTCCAAATGATTATAAAAGAGCTTTTTTGCTTTCTGTTTTACCACTTGTATTATTATAGTGGTTATTTGAAAGTAAAAAAGCCGATCTTAGAAGCTTAGGTTGTTAATTAACATTACTTGATGAAATATAGGGTAATAAGTTGTAACATAAAAAGCACCAATCGCATAATACCTGAAAACACCGTCACATTATTTTATTTCAGTGAATTTCTGGCAACCACATCCGACAGTTTTTCACATAAAGTTAACAGGATAGTTTAAGGCCGCTCACTAGCTTTCAGCACAGATCTAGCATGCTCTCCAACTGCCGCTAAGTCAATTAACAGCCTTGTTTTAAGGATGTGTTTAAGAATTGTTTTTCTATGTTTGTTCTTTGACTTGCCCCCACATTTCTCCATAGAGTGATGTTGGTGGGGGAGGGCAGGCCGGCCCAGCCCCCCATCCTCATCAGCACGTGTTTTCTTTGGGCTTGGCAGCTAATCAGTTGCAGGTGGGGCTGAGCTCCTCTTGGGTCCCCTGAGGTGGTGGAGCGCGCTCCCTGGGTGTCCCCTCACCTTCACCTCATTACCTTGACAAACAGGGCCGGCCCTGCTAATCAATCCACCGCTGAGAGCACACAAGACACGACATCCTTCTCATAGATCCGCTCGCTGTGTCTGTGTACCTCAAATCAGCAGGTTATTACATACCATAGAGCGTGCATCAGTAAAAACCACGCCGCGTGGAGTGGCCGTTGACAGTGTTTTGACATAAGGTTAGGAATGTTTGTAACTTCTTGTTGCAATTGAACAATTGCATTACACATAATATGCATTACACATAATAATTAGACATAATATGTTAATTCGTATTGTGTGTATTGCAGTGATTATTAATCATATACAGTTAATTACAGCAATACCCAGTTTCTGATGCTAATATATATAATAAAAAACAATGTATTTAAATTATTATGTACATATATACAGTATATATAATGCCAAACCACCCATAGCTTATGTAGCCTTGATTAACACAGCAGGTAAAATGAAATGAGAACCTGTTGAAAGATGAAGAGTTTATTTTATTTATTTCTTTATTTGTTTGTTTGTTTTTTATATTTGGATAATATAATATAATATAATATGACCTAGTAATGCTTCTTTTAAATAAACAATTTATTTATTTATTTTTAATGTGTTGGTTGATTATTATGACTGACAATCAATATTTAATTCAATATACGTTCTATTAACAGAACATTTAGATAAAACGTGTCATAGCAGAGCATTACATTCAGTTTTTAATTTTCCAAGTGACAGTCTATAAACCAAAGATTTGTTTTTCATTCTGCTTCTTTTTTTTTTTTTTTTTTTTATAGAATTGAGGACTCTATGTGTATCAGGCATTCACAGCCCATTTACCTTTCAAAGTGTAATGCATTTCTGAGTAAAACACAATTTTTCGTGAGATTGTTAGGTGGGACACTATTCCATCCATTGGAAATTGTTAGGTCTTGCTAAGTATGTTTTTGACTCCAGAATGGAATTACATCTGAATGTTAATGTGGTAAAACAATGTCTAAATAGTTATTAGTGATTATTATTATCTGATAGCATGAACAGCCTAGATGAGAAACCCGCTAGTCAAAGTCACTAATAAATAGATGGTCAGATGACTAGTTGACCGTCCTGCATAAATGACCCAACCCTGCTCTCAACTTACTCTTTCTGTCTGTCTTCATTTCAGGACAGCTGAACGGTGGGCGAGAGACACATGGAGGGATGGACTGAAAGAAAGAGAGAGAAGAGCAAGAAGGTAAGGAGGAAACACCTCACACAGAAGTTGAAGCAGCAGCAGCACAAGAAGCGTCCGGAAGGCTTGAAGCAGAACGTAGCACATGCAGGCGTATTAGTTTTCTTGCTTCATTCTGTCAAACCTTTCCTGCTCCGTGGGCAAGAACCTCCAGCAAATCCACCCCGGGCCCCCTCTAATGCTCATTAGCAAGAAGATTAAGACATGTTTATTTACACGCTAAAAGAGTGAGTGGGTAAACAGGGGGCTTATTTATTAATTTACCCTTAACGTTGAGTGCACTTGACAGGCTGGATAAGAGGGAACTGATGCGAGTATGCAGGCTGTGTTTGAAGTCTGCATGGGGATATCTTCCGAGGGTTGAGGTGCCGGGGTGATGGAAGTAAAGTAACGTTCCCGGCGACATGGAGGCAGGGGGGTTAAGATAGACCCATCCTTAGGAGACCCGCAATCGGCTACGATCATGTAGCGTTTCACCCAGGAGATGAAGCCACCTCTGGATTTCTGTTTGGTTTTCTACGCCCACATGGTCTCAAGTGGAAGCTTGTTGATGGATCTGGCATCTTTTGAATAATGCATGCCCTGGAAAATGAGTAGCGTAAAGACCCATTCCAGTATTGTTGATATGACTGTCTCGCTCTCATCTTTTGCTAATTGCAGGTAGTTGCATCTTACAGTACGGGTTCTGATGAGATAAGAGACGAAATATTATAGATTTACTCTGTTATTGCTGGGTGAGCGAGGGTTACCGAGTAACGGTGTGAAAGGAGGAAGTAAAGGAGGAATAAAAGTTGCCAGGGTGGAGAAAGTTTACAACTTCAGGTGTATTTCTCGACCTTTGAACAGTGGGAACAAGAAACGTTCACCTTCAGGTTCAGTAAGCGTGACAGTCATGCATTACCAAGCTATGGCTGATTGGTTCAAAACCCATTTTTAAACGAAACAGACTGCTTTACATTTACAAACTCATTAAGCACGTCAACCAGAACAAATGAGGAATCCTTAAACACAATGAATGCACTTTTCTTCCATGTAGTGAGGATTGCGTAACTCATTCAACCCAAGAGCGGCAATCGACCGAGTCTTGAACTCGATGATCTGTTCATTCCTAAAAAATAAAGATTCCCAAAGGGGGTTTTGCCATAGAAGAACCATTTTGGGTTCCTTAAACAACATTTCAGTTGACAGTTCTTAAATAAACAATTTTTCTTGAATGACATCTTCAATAATCTAAAGAACCTTTTTCTACTATAAAGAACCTAAAGATTCCTTGGATGTTAAAGGCTCTTTAGATGCCAACAAAGATGCCTAATTTTATTTTGAAGAGTGTTAGTTAAAGGGTTAGTTCACCCAAAAATGAAAATTCTGTCATTAATTACTCTCCAAACCCATAAGATCTTCATTCATCTTCGGAACACAATTTAAGATATTTTGAGAGCTCTCTGACCCTCCCATAGACAGCAAGGTAACTACCACGTTCAAGGTCCAGAAAAGGCGCTGCCACACGCTCGCGTCATGGTACTGGCGGGAACTCTCGCACAGTGAGACGCAGTAAGACGCAAATTTGAATAAAGTCGTTATTTTTTTTCTTTTGCAAACAAAAAGTATTCTCGTAGCTTTATTTAATTACGGTTGAACCACTGATGTCACCCGGACTACTTTGTCGATCATCTTGGTATTTTCCTGGACCTTGAATGTGGTACTTACCTTGCTGTCTATGGGAGGGTCAAACAGCCCTCAGATTTCATCAAAAATATCATAAATTGTGTTCCGAAGATGAACGAAAGGTCTTACGTTTGAAAAACACGGGGTGGTAATTAATGACAGAATGGTCATTGTTGGGTTGAACTACCCTTAAGATGTAAGGCTAGAAGACACACTCCCTTTCTCGAGAAACGTGTCCTTACCGGTACAATAACACTCTTGATTAAGTTTAATTATACTTCCATGACAATTTGCTCAGGTTGACTTTTGCTTGTTATATACGTATGTGTATGATAAATTTGACCATGGAGGTACCAGAATTTAAAGGTTCATATGATCATTTTCAATTGTTCCTTCTCTTAGTGTTACAGCGCTTTGGTGCATACGAATCTGTAAAGGTGCAAGACAAATCTCAAATTCCAAAGAGATATTCTTTATAAAATTTGAGTCAGCCACGCCTACCTAAAACGCTCGTTCTAACACGCCCCCACATACTACGTCACTATGTGGAAATATTAGCAAAATGCAGCCCAAATGTGCACGCAAAGAAAAAAGGCGTAACTTTTATCTCGCTGTTGTATTGTTGTTGCTGCCGCTGCCATGTCGTGGAGACGCTGTTTGTTTAGTTGTGAAAGCGAAACTACTTGTTTGGCCTTCCAAAAAGGACGATATCCGCTTCATCATGCCTGGAGCTAATCCGTGCTGGTCACTGAGGAAATACAACAACATCGCGCTGTGGATCGCCAGATCGACTTTCACCGTGGACGAAGCGTAGTCCATCCCGGGTCGTCACATGTGGTTGCCGCAAACCCGCCGGCTGCTCCTTTGTCGAATCCGCCGGCCTCCGCTCACTCTAGACCGCCGGCCGCCGCTCACTCAAGCCGCCGTGTGTGACCTGTGTTTCGTTGTGAAAGTGAAACTACTTCGTTTGGCCTTCAAAAATAGGACACGACTAGAAATCAGTATTCAGTGGTATTTACAACACTGTTCCAAAACAGTTCAACCCAAATTATTCAGATGTGTGCAGCACATTTTAATGAGGACCGTTTCCTGATCCTCGGAGAGTAGACTACAATGCACTGTTCTGGACTCAAAGAAATGGAATACTTTTTTGCTATCTATAAGAATTTGCCGACGTGGACTTTCCAACGCGAGTTTAGCAGTGTGAAGCGCTTGTTTTTTGTCATGGCTCTCCGCTCACAATGCAGACCATGTTTTATGTTTACGGCGGCGTGGATGCAACCGGAAAAAGACAGTAGATCCATTATATCCATTATCATGATGTCCCCACTGGAACTCAATGCCCTCGTTATACTTGGTTTTCATATTTTGTGCGCGTCGTTCCGGGCCGACAAAAGTCAATCACTATGGTAAGCATAACGTTTCTTCACACCGTGAGGTATTCGGCCAATCACAGCGCATTGGATAGCTGGCCAATCAGGGCACACCTCGCTTTTCAGAACGATGAGCTTTGTAGAAATTGACTCATTTCAGAAAGGCGGGGCATAGAGGAAAACAATAATGTACAGTATGTGGAATATAATGTGTTTTTTAACCTTAAACCGCTTTAACACATTTCATTACACCAAATAACACAAAATAATGTTCTTTTTAGCAACATCATATGACCCTTTTTGGAGGTACCAAATGCCAAATTTTACCTTTTGAATGACATATGGAATAGCGACAATGTCGTAATATCCTTTTAAGAAGTCAAAACTCCTATCACCCATACATTTGAATATTAGAGCTTGTTTCCCCACCCCACAATTAAGATTTGATGGCCCTGAATTTGACCTGGTTGCACCCACAGGGAGTCTAATAAAGCCTAGGACACCTGAGTTTTGCACTTTTTATAATGCTATATTTCATGTAGCAGCATGGATCACCAAGATTATGAAACACCTCCACTCTGCGCTGAAAAGTACGACACACCACAGAAGAGACAGAACAACATACTAGATTTAAGCAGACTGCTTCAGTTCAACACCCTATTGTAATTTTCAGAGATATTAGGCCATTTCAAGTTGCATAAACGGGAACAGGAGTGTTTTATGTTTGTGTGCGTTGCTAAATAGGTTAGCAACGACAGTGCTTCCTTTGAGTGTTTAATATGTGAGATTTTCATCAAACAGAGATAAAAGTACATCTTAAGACAATAGATCTTATCTGTCGAGATACGATGTGGCCTCAGCAAGTCACACGTCATAGCTTTGTGTATTTATGGACTTGAACTAAGTGCAGCTTGTCTGTTTGAAGCAATGATATGTCCGCCTGTAGCATAACTGTGCTACGGTTGCGCTGGAAAAAAAAATTCGAATTAAACTCTCAACTGACTATTTTTGCCTCATGAAAGATTTAATTCCAGTTCCAGACTGGTCGGTAGCACTAAACACCACCTAAAAACACATTTATCTCGTCAATCTGATCAATCTCCATATAATGTCTTTTGCCCCCCCCCCCCCCCCCCAGAAAACGAAATCAAGTCCACTATTGCACAACCCTCCTTTCCCAGTTATGTGCTACACCTATGATTCAAAATCATATAGATGCATGCTTTGCCATGATCCACAGGCAGGATGGCAAATAACCTCAATCCGCCCATGCAAAAAGTTAAATTTTTTTGTATTTTTGGTATTTTACAATTAATGAAGAGAAGGTAAAATTGTCTCACCTCAAGTCACTATGCAAATAGTAATAAAGAATCAGTTTTATAACCACTTCATGTTACCACTGGAAAGGGCCAGTAGGCAGTCAGGTTGGTACTAAGCCCATGCTAATTTGAATACCACACAAAAGTACTAGTCCGGAAGGTTTGGGATTTGGTGAAAAAAACCTGTTCCATTACAAATATATATATTGTCAGTTGACCGTCAACATTTTTCTTGTGTGGTCTAATTAAACACTACTATTATTTTATTATTATTACTTAATTTTTTATTTTTTAGACTTTTTTTTCCTGTGCAGTTGTCTGCTGTTATTGTTGGCTTGCTAGAGCCCCTCGACAGAATTCACTGACTGAGCACAGGGTAACTGTTGAAATTCACTTGTGACCATTTATTCTGAACACCCTGCATTGTCATCAAACACAGACGAAACTTGAGCTGTGCATATTAGAGGAGTTTAAGGTTTGATGCCATGATATTCTTCTGTGAATTAATAGAATATAAATTACCATATGTTCAGGTAATATACATGTTCATAAATAAATCAATGTGTATTTATATAAATATAAATTATTATTATTTAATGTATTAATATGAATAGTTGTATTTGAAAGCCTAACCTGAGTGATAAATGCCTGTTGCGATATTTAATATAAGGTAATTATTTCTACAATAAACAAAAGTCATTATATTAGACATGTCTTTTATCATATTTAGCGATAATAATGATATTTATATTGTCATGTCTAATGCAATTTATGCCCACAGAAAAACATGTACAAGCCACTCCTGGGATTAATTAAACTAAAAAATAAAATAAAAAAACACTGGAGCTTCCACTCCTTTCCCAGCCTTTCTTTTATTTAAAGGAACAGTTCACTCAAATAAATAAATAACTAATGAATGAATTAATGAATTAGCTAAAAACCCTCAGGCCAACCAAGATGTATGAGTTTGTTGTTAGTTCTCTTGCCATATTTCTGTAATAACCAAAATCAATCAGTAAGAATTTTCACTCAGAATATTGCTTCTGGCTAAAACTTATATGATATTGATATAATATAACCATAATATTCAACCTATCTATTGATTCTCATGTGAAAAAAAGAAAGTAGGTCTCATCTGAATCCGGGAGAGAAATAGCAAAGTCAAGCCACCGTGTTAACAAGCACACTCAGTCTATACTAGTGTCTAAACAAATTGTGGTTTGAGGTTTTTGAGGACGACAGGAGATGGACTTTCACTGGAGGAAGTGTTATTATGGATTATGGATTCATATTTTTCGGAAGCTATGCTTTAAATTTAAAATGTCTTAATTATTATTTTTATTATTTGTGCTTCACAAGATGTTAATTGATGGACTGGAGAGATGTGGATTACTTGTGGATTATTGTGATATTTGTATCACCTTTTTGGACTCTGGTTCTGACGGCACCCATTCACTGCAGAGCATCCATCTGTTCTGATGAAGAAACAAACTCATCTACATCTTGGATGACCTGAGGGTGAGTACATGTTCAGCAAATTTTAGTTTTTGGGTGAACTATTCCATTAAATCTATTTAAATACTTACAGTTTGAAACACTTATAATGGGATAATGCCTTCTGTTTCACTTACTGTTTTAAGGAATAGTATGCAGTAAACAGTATACAGTATACTGCACAGGATTCAGTATTCCATTTCACTTAGGCTTTAATGAGATTTACTCCACACTTCCACTCAGACAAGAAACAGTGTGATCCGAAATGAAAAGTGTTCCAATCACAATACAATGTACACTTGCTGCACTCAGGTGCAAAACCGCAGGCCTGCGAGCCGTCAGCGTAGCAATAGAAACTTGATTGACGCCGAACACGGCGGATCCACCCGGGGGCCCCTGACCCGGTCTATGTGTAAGAGCCTGAAACCTGATGATGGCCTAATCCAGTTTGGAATGGCTGCAGGCAGTGACCTGCACTAGAGGGGGTCACAGAGAAACAAAGAGCATTCAGGTACAGAGCGAGACGCTCTCCTGCTCTGATAAGAAGGCCGAAGAGGCTAATGTACAAGAGTTTGCATTGTTAGTAGCACTGCGCACAAAGATGAATAGAGCAGAGGGGCTTTTTTCGGCTGTGGAAAAAGGGTGACGGAGGTGATTGACAGGTGTGTAAACACTCCAAATCCGAATAGACATTCCAGAAATTGCTAACAGTATTGAAAATATGCCATACGTGGCAGCAATAATCCTCTTCTGTGTCTACGAAGTTAACGCTAACTCACTTCTCATTCGCAACACCCGACAATTCATCCTTTCACCAAGTAGCATTGCAGTCTTTTCAGAAAAAACACACACACGCTTTGTCTCTCTCTCTCTCTCACACACACACACACACACACACACACACACACACACACACACACACACCAAATTCGGCCTCAACAACATCATTCTGCACCCTAAACTTGTTGTTTACAGATTACATAGCGACACAAAAACTGCGTGACAGTTTTAAATGCATAGATGAGCGTGGATTTGGCGTGTGGTAGTTTGTTTTGTGCTACTGTAGTCAAAGAAACCCCGTATTACTTGGACTACCAGTTACACAAAAAAAACAGATTACTTTCAGTGTGAGCCGGTGAGTCATATGGTTCCTGAGGAACAAACTTACATTGAGAATGAGTTTTTGACTCCGATACAGTGAAAGCACAGGTGGAATTACTGCCCTGCTGTCGCTCCAGCCGCATCTATAACACCCAAACGCCTTCAAAATACACTCTCCAAACATCATGAAGCGGGAACGGTCCACGGTGCTGTGATTCAGCCCAGCTTGGCCATTTAATGCGTGTCAGACTGATAAGTGCATGCTGCCTTTTTGTGCAGTCTTATGCTACTGTTTTGCATTTGGTAAGGAGTGTTTTGTATTACACTGAAACAAAATATATCAACGCAGCCTTTGTTTTTGCGCCCCCCATTTTTTCATGACTGAACTCAAGATCTAAGACTTTTCTAATACGAACAAAAGGCCTATTCTCTCAATATTGTCACAATCTGTGTAATCTGGTGTTAGTGAGCACTTCTCCTGTCCGAGATAATCCAGTCACCTCACAGTGTGCATATCAAGATGCGATTAGAACAGCAATGATTGTGCACAGGTGGCCTTAGCCTGGCGCACAATAAAAGCCACTCTAAATATGCAATTTTACTGTAGTGGGTCCGAAAACCGGTCAGTATCTGGTGTGACCACTATTTGTCTCACGCAGTGCAACACATCTCATTCGCATAGAGTTGATCTGGTTGTTGATTGTGGCTTGTGGAATGTTGGTCCATTCCTCTTCAATGGCTGTGTGAAGTTGTTGGATATTGGCAGGAACTGGAACACGTTGTCGTATACGCCAATCCAGAGCATCCAAAACATGCTCAGTGGGTGACATGTCCAGTGAGTATGCTGGTCATT
The DNA here is from genome assembly GCA_018155175.1 of Sinocyclocheilus anophthalmus. NCBI lineage: Eukaryota > Metazoa > Chordata > Actinopteri > Cypriniformes > Cyprinidae > Sinocyclocheilus > Sinocyclocheilus anophthalmus. The sequence goes on from JADLZN010012047.1 coordinate 168,853, forward strand.
TAAGAACTGGGATGTTTTTAGCTTCCAGGAATTGTGTACATATCCTTGCAACATGGGGCCGTGCATTATCATGTTGCAACATGAGGTGATGGTCGTGTATGAATGGCACAACAATGGGCCTCAGGATCTCGTCACGGTATCTCTGTGCATTCAAAATGCCATCAATAAAATGCACCTGTTTCCGTTGTCCATAACATAAGCCTGCCCACACCATAACCCCACCGTCACCATGGGCCACTCGATCCACAACGCTGCCATCAGCAAAAACCGCTCACCCACACGACGCCATATACGCTGTCTGCCATCTTCCCTGTACAGTGAAAACCGGTATTCATCCGTGAAGAGAACAAAGTGCCAGACGCCATCGAATGTGAGCATTTGCCCACTCAAGTCGGTTACGACGACGAACTGCAGTCAGGTCGAGACCCCGATGAGGACGACGAACATGCAAATGAGCTTCCCTGAGACAGTTTCTGACAGTTTGTGCAGAAATTCTTTGGTTATGCAAACCGATTGTTGCAGCAGCTGTCCGGGTGGCTGGTCTCAGACGATCTTGGAGGTGAAGATGCTGGATTTGGAGGTCCTGGGCTGGTGTGGTTACTCGTGGTCTGTGGTTGTTAGGCCGGTTGGATGTACTGCCAAATTTTTTGAAACGCCTTTGGAGACGGCTTATGGGAGAGAAATGAACATTCAATTCACGGGCAACAGCTCTGATGGACATTCCTGCAGTCAGAATGCCAATCGCACGCTCCCTCAAAACTTGAGACATCTGTGGCATTGTGCTGTGATAAAACTGCACATTTAAGAGTAGCCTTTTATTGTGGCCAGCCTAAAGCACACACACCTGTGCAATAATCATGCTGTCTAATCAACATCTTGATATGCCACACCTGTGAGGTGGATGGATTATCTCGGCAAAGGAGAAGTGCTCACTAACACAGATTTAGACAGATTTGTGAACAATATTTGGGAGAAATAGGCCTTTTGTGTACATAGAAAAGTCTTAGATCTTTGAGTTCAGCTCATGAAAAATGGGGGCAAAAACAAAACTGTTGCGTTTATAATTTTGTTCAGTGTAGTTACTATTGATGTTAAAAGTGATACTGAGCAGACAGTGAAGGTATTTCCGTGTTTCACTAAGAAGACATCATTTTCTTGACTATCTATTGATCTTCCGCTTGCTGTGGTTAGATGTGCATGCTGATAACTTCTATTTGTAACTTTTAAAGGAATAGTTCAGTCAAAAATGAAAATTTTTGACAGCTGATAAAAACTCACCCATACTGCCACAAGTATCCACACATCTTAAATTTCGACTGATACCATGCACTCATGCCTACTAATTCTTGAAACCGCGTCCACTCTCCAGTCCGCAATGTTTGCGTTTACGGAACGGTTGGCTTGTAAACGGTGCTTGATCTATATATTTCTCTCCTGCCTCAGACGAGGCGACTTTTATGTTATCAATATATTAAAGATAAAATGAAAACGAGTTAATGTTACAGAAATGTTTCTGAGCAGCTCAATATGAAGGTTGTTTGTCTCTCTGGTTGCTCTTTTGTCATGGCAAAGCTTCACATAACTTGCAGCCAGGTTTGAGCTTGATGGGGTTTATATACGGCAGGTAGGAGTTTGTCCTTGTGTGATTTCAGATGGAAATTTTATGACTGCTTCTATGTCCCAATTTGTGTATAGGGTGCTTTGTTTTCCAATTAATTTGTGCTCTCTCTGATTATAATGCTACATTACTTTGATATAAAGGTGGTACTAATTGATTATCATGGTCATGTTGCATGGTACTTGTGTGGTATTTCAATGTACTTTACCATTTTTACACCTATACTAATTCTTCAATATTACTATTTTATGCCTTTTTTACATAAATGGAAATATAAAAATTATGTTTATGAAATTATGAACTGGGTGTTTGAGGATGCTTAATTGGGATGCTTTTTAAACATTATTAAAGGTGTCATATGATTTAGATTGTATGTTATTTAAAGATAACGCAAAAAATTTAATTTTTAATTTTATTTTATTTTCTGCTTTTTAATACTGGTTTCATTTTATTTACAAACTTGCAATGTCATTTTATTAAATTTTATCTTTAATTACGAAATTATAAATATTTTTTTTAATAAATTACGAATTATGCTTTGAAATACTGTGTATATACTAGTTATATATATATATATATATATATATGATATATATATATGCTATAGTTATACTGTAATATTGGCTACAAAACTAATTTCAAACAATTTCAAATCAAAACTTCAAAACAAGTCTGTTTCCAGAAAGCCCTGATAGTACTGTGGTACTCTTTGGCCCCATTCTCGTTTCCCGTTTCATCAGAAAAGTTTTTTTTTTCTTTTACTGTAGAATACCATCCCATATATTCTCTCCTGCCTCACTTTCCTCACTCTCTCTCAGTCCATCACTCACTCTAGGGCCTAATTATGAACTAGCTTGAAATAAATACATTTATTTTACAAAACAACCCTGCCGAGTACTGTTTTTTGGTACAGCGAGGCACAGCTCTATAGTCTCTAGTGCGCTCAGGCTGGGTCGAGGGGGGCACTTTGGGATTGACTGGCCAGAGATTTGCTAGGTGCAGTAATTGTGTCTCATTAATTCTTACAGTAATGCAGGGGAGCTATACAGGCTATGCAATTAGCAGGCTGAGCCCTGAATAGAGCAGTTAATCAAGGGACAAAGGCAAGAGCTCAGCAGCCATTAGGCACAGAGGATGTCGGCCCATTGTCTGGGACATAAGGAATGCATGCAGACGTGCCTTCATTTAGGACAACTCAGGCAGGGGAGAATCCAAGCCCTCTCCAGAGCTTTTCACCTCCCTACTTAAGCAAAACTTCCTGCTTTTTCACGCATTTCAGAAATAATGCTTTGACAAAAAATGGAAACTCCTTCCTAAACTGACAAGTCAGGAGAAAATCAGAAAAGAAACTTTATTGTAATGATAATTATTGATTAGCTTATGATGTTATTTTATTTTTAAAAAATGACACCATAGGTTTCATAAGTTTAAATTTAATTTAATTTAATTTGAGTTTAGTTTAGTATTTTTTAAATGTAATTTAATTATTTGTTTTTATATCCATTGTCTTTAATATTCTTTTTTTTAATTTCATTTAATTTTTTGACATTTGAATATAAACGTTATTTACTAGAAAATACATCTCAAAATATCAATATCTAGTCATAACTTACAACGGGGGGGTTCCCTCTTGTGTTTGGTTGGGCGGAGGAGGGGGGGGTGGGGTCAAGTTATAGACAGTGTACCCTGGAACTAAAGGACAGTAGGCGACGGGTGAAATAAGGGGGGGGTCTCGCAACGGTGAGGGACCAAAAAAAAGCGAGGGGGGGGGGGGGGGGGGGGGGGAAAAAGGGGGGGGGGCACAGAAGAAAACCGAGCGGTGGGGGGACGGGCCGGCAGGGGTACATGTTCCGTCCCAGTCCACAGTGCTAAGGCTATTGCAGTCATATCTGTCGACTCCAGTGAGGGGGAACGTTTTTACCACCTCGGAAGAGTGAGTGAGGAAGAAGAGAAATCACCAGAATACTCTACCTTATCTTCCCTTTCCGCTCTCTCTGCGCAGTCCCTTTATCTCCCACCCCAGATAATCACTCACTCGGCAGCGTCGAGTAAATGAACCTCTCCTGGCCATTAAAATTAAGCATTGAATTATTGACATGTAATTAGCATGTCTTTCCTAGCAGGGCCACTGTAAAGTTTCCCCCTGCGGTTCCAGTGAAAAGCTGTGTCTTTCACTCATTGTAGCTCAGATATAATAGCATAGCAATGTTAAAAGAAAAAAAAAATGAACGATGAAAAGTGCCTTAAACCACAGACTCGGAAATCCTATTTATCAAATAATACAGCTGCTAAAACTTTATCAGCATTTATTCTCACAAGTAAAGCTGTCTCCCGCTTGTTATCTTAGTCGTTATGGAGGAGACGGCGCAGCATTCGGATTAGGTTTTGGATTATGCAAACATGTCAAAATATATGTGCGTAATGAGCTGCAAGATTCTCTTTCAAGACAATTATGACTACAGCGCTCATTTATTTATTTAACGCCTTATGTTTAAATTATTTTTTTTTTAGCTGGGGACTTTTGGGAAGTTTCTTCTTCTTTTTTTTATAATCCACAATCAGCGTACCACAACAATATGCAGTTTATTAATAAATACATCTCACATGACTGCAGTTGTCAGTTCCCCTGACAAATTCCTCTCGAAGCTGAATACGAACCCGCAGATTAATTCCTCTTTTACTTATGCAGGTTTTCTCAGTTTTACAGACCTGTGGTTTGACAACCTGTTTATATTAAGCCTAAGTAAATCAAATTCAGAAGTTGCCTGGTAATCTCATTTTGTTTACAGCAAACTTTGGGAACAGCAGCTTCCTTTCTGCCTGACTTAATTTCGTCTGTTTGCAGACAGGCTTTCGATTTAATGGGGAGTAATAAGAGATAATTTTTAGTAACCTACATTCTGTGGTGCTGGCATCCTCCTGTCACAGAAAGTAGGTTGTAGACACTGGGAAGGTAGTGCTGGAAGTGTTTAGAGCTTTGGCAAAACTTCCGTCACCCACTTGCGTGTATGAGATGCAGGCGAGAGACACTTTTAAGTAAAAGCTCACCCAGAAATGAAATGATGTGATTATTTAAACACACTCATGCTGTTTTAAACGTGTATGTTGACACCGGTTTGGAGAGTCATGAAGGCAATTAAAAAAAAACAACAATCACTATTCCTTTAAATGTGCTTGAAAGGTGTTAGACAGGTACATGCCATTGAAACTAGTAATTGGTTTGAGGGATTAGTTTCAGTAATCTTTAACCTCCCACCTTCAATTCAGACTCTTTTTGTGAAGCAACATCTGCCACCATTTTGTTCCCAGTCCTGGCAGGAAGAATCACAGGTGAGAGGAACAGCCAGCATCCTTTGCATTGTTGGCTGGCTTGTATCAGGATTGAAAGAAAGTAGTATCATGTCTCATCTCTCTGAAGGATCTCCTGGCGGTCTCCAGTTTCAGAGAGTGGCCATAGAGCTGTTTCCCAGCGCCTCTGCTCCATGCCTCATTGAACAGACATATCAGTGCCCTTTTGTGGAGGTCTCATACATCCGGACCCTTTCCGCCACACCCCAAACAGGCCAATATATATAATTATATATATAATATATTAATATACATAATAGAGAGATATATATATATATATATATATATAATATATATATATATATCTATATATTATATTAGATATCTATATACTAATATATATATATAACCATATATTATATATATACTATACTTAAGTGGGTACGGAAAGTATTCAGACCCCCGTAATTTTTCACTCTTTGTTATATGTCAGCCATTTGCTAAATCATTTAAGTAATTTTTGTTCCTCATTAATGGACACACAGCACCCCATATTGACAGAAAAAAGAAAAACTGAAATATCACTGGGTCCTAAGTATTCAACCCTTTGCTGTGACACTCATATATTTAACTGCTGTCCATTTCTTTTGATCATCCTTGAGATGGTTCTACACCTTCATTTTTGTCCAGCTGTGTTTGATTATACTGATGGACTTGATTAGGAAAGCCACACACACCTGTCTATATAAGACCTTACAGCTCACAATGCATGTCAGAGCAAATGAGAATTATGAGGTCAAAGGAACTGCCTGAAGATCTCAGAGACAGAATTGTGGCAAGGCACAGATCTGGCCAAGTTTACAAAAAAAATTTCTGCTGCACTTCAGGTTCCTAAGAGCACAGTGGCCTCCAAAATCCTTAAATGGAAGACGTCTGGGACGACCAGAACCCTTCCTAGAGCTGTCCGTCCCGGGCAACTGAGCTATCGGGGGAGATGAGCCTTGGTGAGAGAGGTAAAGAAGGACCCAAAGATAACTGTGGCTGAGCTCCAGAGATGCAGTCGGGAGATGGGAGAAAGTTTTAGAAAGTCAACCATCACTGCAGCCCTGCACCAGTCTGGGCTTTATGGCAGAGTGTCCCGACGGAAGCCTCTCCTCAGTGCAAGACCCATGAAAGCCCGCATGGAGCTTGCTAAAAAAACACCTGAAGGACTCCAAGATAGTGAGAAATCAGATTCTCTGGTCTGATGAGACCAAGATAGAACTTTTTTTGGCCTTAATTCTAAGTGGTATGTGTGTAGAAAACCAGGCACTGCTCATCACTGTCCATCACAGTCCCAACATGAAGCATTGTTGTGGCAGCACCTGCTGTGGGGTGTTTTCAGCTGCATGGACCTGACGACTGTATGCAATCGAGGAAAGATTGAATGTGCGGCCACTAACAGTATATACTGGATGAAAACCTTCCTCCAGAGTGCTCAGGACCTCAACTGGCTCCGAAGGTTTACCTTCCAACAAACAATGACCCTAATCAATACAGCTAAAATATAACAAAGGATCGGCTCACTCCACACTCTTTGTGACTGTTCTTTTGAATGGCCCAGCCAGGCCCTGACTTAAACCCAATTGAGCATCTCTGGAGAGACTAAAAATGGCTGTCCACCAACGTTTAATATCCAACCTGACAGAACTGGAGAGGAGAATCTGCAAGGAGGAATGGCAGAGTTTCCCCAAATCCAGGTGTGAAAAACTTTGCATCTTTCCCAAAAAGACTCATGACTGTATCAGATCAAAAGGGTGCTTCTACTAAATAATGAGCAAAAGGGTCTGAATACTTAGGACCATGATATATTTCAGTTTTTCTTTTTTAATAAAAAATGTCAACAATTCTGTGTTTTCTGTCAATATGGGGTGCTGTGTGTGTACATTAATGAGGAAAAAACTTAACTTAAATGATTTTAGCAAATGGATGAAATATAACAAAGAGTGAAAAATTTAAGGGGTCTGAATACTTTCCGTACCCACTGTGTATATAGAGAGATGATATACATATATATATATAGAATATATAATATATATATACACAGCCCGATTCCCAAAAGTTGGGCCACTGTTTACAATTGTGATAAAAAGGAATGAATATTTACAAATCTCCTAACTTTATATTTTCTATTCACAATAGGAATAGAGATAACATATCAAAGTTTTTGAAATGTCATGCCAAATATTTGTTCATTTTGGATTTCATGAGAGCTACATTCCAAAAAAGTTGGGACAGGTAGCAATAAGAGGCCGGAAAATTTTAATGTACATATAAGGAACAGCTGGAGAACCAATTTGCAACTTATTAGGTCAATTGGCAACATGATTGGGTATAAAAAGAGCCTCTCAGAGGGCAGTGTCTCTCAGAAGTCAAGACGGGCAGAGGATCACCAATTCCCCCCATGCTGCGGCGAAAAATAGTGGAGCAATATCAGAAAGGAGTTTCTGAGAGAAAAATTGCAAAGAGTTTGAAGTTTTCATCATCTACAGTGCATAATATCATGCAAAGTTTCAGAGAATCTGGAACAATCTCTGTACGTAAGGGTCAAGGCCGTAAAACCATACTGGATGCCCGTGATCTTCGGGACTTAGACGGCACTGCATCACATACAGGAATCCTACTGTAATGGAAATCACAACATGGGCTCAGGAATACTTCCAGAAAACATTGTTGGTGAACACAATCCCCTGTGCCATTCGCTGTTGCTGGCTAAAACTCTATAGGTCAAAAAAGAAGCCATATCTAAAAATGATCCAGAAGCGCAGGCGTTTTCTCTGTGCCAAGGCTCATTTAAAATGGATTGTGGAAAACTGTTCTGTGGTCAGACGTATCAAAATTTGAAGTTCTTTTTGGAAGACTGGGACATGTCATCCGGACTAAAGTGGACAAGGACAACCCAAGTTGTTATCGGTGCTCAGTTCAGAAGCCTGCATCTCTGTTGGTATGGGGTTGCATGAGTGCGTGTTGCATGGGCAGCTTACACATCTGGAAAGGTACCATCAATGCTGAAAGGTATATCCAAGTTCTAGAACAACATATGCTCCCATCCAGACGTCGTCTCTTTCAGGGAAGACCTTGCATTTTCCAACATGACATTGACAGACCACATACTGCATCAATTACAAACATCATGGACTGTCGTAAAGAAGATCCCGGTTAATGGCGCAGCCTGCATCCAGATCTTTCAACCCTAAAAACATGTGGGCACAGTCAAAGAGACGTCGACAGAAGACCTAAAATCTTTTAGCAACTAGAACCTTAGTAGACAATAAGGCAACATTCCTTTCCCTAAACTTGAGCAACTTGTCTCCTCAGTCCCCAGACGTTTGCAGACTGTTATAAAAGAAGAGGGGATGCCACACAGTGGTAAACATGGCCTTGTCCCAACTTTTTGAGATGTGTTGATGCCATGAAAAACTTTTTTTCCCTTAAAATTATACATTTTCACAGTTTAAACATTTGATATGTCATCTAAGTTGTATTCTGAATAAAATATTGAAAATTTAAACTTCCACATCATTGCATTCTGTTTTTTATTCACAATTTGTACAGTGTCAACTTTTTTGGAATTGGGTTTGTATAGAGACCTAATAAATATAGATATATATGTATATATATACATATAATAACAGTATATATAAAATTGGTGCTTGCTAGTTCAAACAATTAGTGATTTGATGTATCGAGCACCACTGAAAAGTATAATAACAAGTTTATTTTTGCTCATACTTGACTATTAAGCTCAAAATAATATTCTGCATTAAATTTGGTCTGGGTTTTTTTTTTGTTTGCCAAATGGCTGAATGAAAATGCAAATTCACTATCTGACAGTAGGTGGTGCTTATGGGAATGCAGAAACACTCTAGTTGAGCCCAAAGTATACTTCGTTTTTACAGTCGAACACGTAGCCTTTCAAAGTATACTCTATTTGAAATTGTACGCGAATACGAGTGGCCAACACATGCGCTCTTGAAAACTTTCTTCATGTCCAGTGTCTGCTCTATTTTCCCCATCATTTATTACCAATAACAAATATTTATGAACTCTTTTAAACCAAAGCTGGGCTATCTCATACCCTCTCGCTCACAAATGCTTGTCAATGCAGCCGTCTGTTGCTGTTGATGTCTCCTCTATTTTGTTGTTGTTGTTTCGTCTCTTTAGTTTCGAATTTTACTGTCAAACAACGGCCCGTTGCCACCTTGTGGAACAACTGATTACAGCAAAACAAATTAAATGTGTATGTGCGACCTGCATGTACAAAAATCGGGTGGTGCGTTTACAGTATGCACGAGCCATTCTGATGACATAATTTGCGTCAAACACACTGTACGCTGTCCCTCGCGTATGCGTAAAAATTGAAATATACTTTGGGCTTTAATGTACACAAAGCAGTTTTGCGTAAACTTCATTTCTGACGCCTTTTTGTCACACAGAAGAAAGAAAGTCAAACAATGTTTTCAGCTGTTCACATTTTTTGTATTCGCTATAGTGTTTAATAGACAACACAGAATATGGGAGTACTATGATGGTACTCAATTCGCTTAGCAATAGAGTCTCTTTACGAACATCACAGAGTTGTAGTTTTATGTAACAGCCGCAGCTCTCTTATTGGTTGGACAGTTGTTTTCATAGCGTGAGCTATAACAAATGTCACATTGATACTATGAAAACATTTTCGTGTTAGTAAACAGTTGCATTATCACTCATTCAAATGAAAATGTTTTTTTTGCACCAAACATTCGTCTTGGTATTATTATTATTATTTTTTTTTTTTTGCTGAAAATATGAATAATATCTAAAATCATGATGCTCAATGAGGTGTCAGATTTTCACCTGTGGTCAATACAACATTTAGACTGAAAGAGGGATCTGAGCCATATCTAGGGACCAGAATATCACATACTATGTACTTGTGAATGTACACTTTTAACCTGGTCAGATAAGAAACCTCATAGCAAGATGCATAAAAACAGTCAGGACACTTCTGGAAACCCCATAATAATGCTGCGGCAACCATCCACAATAGCCTAGTATTGTGGCAGCGAGTTTTGCATGGGCAAGTAGTACTCATGTTTTCTTCAAAAAATGTAAAAGTCCAGTTTGGGAGGTGCTGTGGTGCTTTTTTTGGTTTGAAATAGTGGCCAGACACATTGACAAAGGAACGGTTTATGGATTTTTAAGGGTCATTTCGAACAAAACAACAGTTCTGATAGTATTTAAAGGTACATTTTCCCCCAATACTGCTTGCAGACTCACAATGCAATGTGTATTCCAGTAGCTAACAACGCACCTCAAGGATGCTGATGTGTGTTTTGTTTTTGAAAGCAGAGAATTAGGGGACACTGTTCGTCCTCATTATTTTGACCCTCCCTTCAACCTCTTCTATTGTTGTCTGCAGGCGCTAATGATTATGTGGCCCACTAAGTACACCAGCTCATTTGCTGTGGTGGAAATAAATGACTTCTTTAGAAGTCTTCCCTGTTGTCTCCCTAATATAATTTAGTTTGGGATGAGGGTCTGACACTCTGTTAAAACCTTGAAGATTTTAGCATACTCTCACTAAGAAAACAATGTTGGTTTAATTCCTGAGGCTGCCTGGCCACCTGGCTCCTACAGAAGGAAAAACTCCTTACATAAAACCAAGGGAAGTGTCTAATATTGCCTTATTGGTGTGGTTCCTGTGCTTTGTGTTTGTGTTGGCGCCCTATATTTTGTAGGGTGGTTTTTCTGTATGCACTGGTATGTAGGCCTATGGCGGACGTCTCCGATCACATGTTCTCTGGTGATGATGGGATGGACAGCAAGATTTTTCCACTCATGTCCCAGCTTGACTGTCTCACAAACTGTGTAAAAGAATGTTCAAACACTAACTCATGATGACAGAAATGCGCACACACTTTAATACGTATATACACACTGTGATATTGGCTCTTACTGTGTGTGTCTATCATTGTAAGGGCTGGAGTATAAACCTGGAGACTGGTTCTAGTGCCCTGGGGTCGCAGATTGCTAGGGGCCTTTAAAGCCTTAGGCCAAGAAGTCCAAGAGTGCCTTTGTTGCATTTTAAAATGTAAGGTGACCACTACGGCCCCTTGGCACATACAATGCAAGTTGACTACTAGGGCCCTCAGGCCTTTCATTTCATATATCACAAGCTGACGGCTGGGGCCTACAGGCCCCTTGGCACATGTAGCTGACGACTAGGGCCCTTGGGCCCTTGAGCTCATATGTTGCAAGTTGATAACTAAGGCCCCCTGACACTTTGGCACATACAGCACAAGCTGACCACTAGGACCCTCAGGCCCTTCACCGCACACATCACAAGTTGACCACTAGGACCCCTGGGCATATGTGGCACAAGATGGTCCTGTTATTGTCACTGTATGTCTGAGCCTCGTCACAAGCATTTCAATGCCCAGTTTTCCCCAGTGTTAACTATGCAAATGATAAATAAATGCCTCTTGACTTGACTCTTGAGTGCAGTGCAAGCTGGTCCCCAGTGCACACAGTGCAAGTTTATCACCAGCTTCACTGGCCTTCTCAACACATACAGCTGAGTTCCTGATTGGCAAGTTACGATATGAACCCATCACATAATCCCCTCTACCCAAAGACATGAGCCCCAGGCGGGACCATGATCCTGCCCTGGACATGGACTGCTTCCCAAACAAGTTATCTGCAGAGTCCACTGAAAATGCTGAGCTCAGCACACCTCATACAGTTTACTTACTGTATTATCACAACTCACAATCCAGCTTAGGAAAAAGATGTTCAAGCCAAGGAAAATTAAAACACTGAAGGTCGTCAAGTCCCTGTAATCCCAGTATCCAGCTGTATCAGGGGGCAGATCATATGAGCTCCAGTGTTTTAACTTCTTGATAGTCACCACATCAGCTCATGTGCATGAAGTTGAACTTTGCTCAGGTTGGTTGCATCATCAACGGTCACTGTTGCTCATGGTGTCACTGAGAATTCAGCTACACATACCTATTAAAGGGTGGAGCGGTAGCTCAGTGGGTAGTTCATTAGGTCTCTGGTTTGAGTCCCAGCTGAGCCCTAAACTCTCGGTGTAAAGTTTGCATGTTCTCCCCATGCAGCATAGGTCAATTGCTCATAAATGGACTGGGTGATTGTGCATTGAAGGTGTTTCCCTGCCTTCATATAGGATACCCTGTAACCCTGCATAGGACAAGTGGTTTAGAGAATGGATTTAGTAAACTGAATTGAAATCCCAGGTACACACATTCCACTTCAACTGGTTGTCTTTATGTAATCACTCGGATAACAGTGTGTCTGGTGGATAGAGGAATGTTTGTGTTGTGAATGTGGAAATAGATAGAGATAAAGAGGGAGTGAAAGTGTGATATGATAAAGGGACAGAAACAAATCAAGCTTTGTTGATGGGTGATCTTTGCGCCTAGCGTTGGCCCAGGAGACATGGACAGCGACAAAAGACATAAAAAATACAACAAGCTACACAGTGTAGTCGCAAATGTCATTGTTACCCAAAGTGTGAGATGAAGGGACAGAAGACACCATAAATGAGCGACACGTCCATTTGGACTTTTGATCAATTTTTAAATTCCCAGCTTTCATGTCATGTCCTAATTCTTTATGCAAAACCAATTTCAGACAACACAGTGGAATCTCAGCGCGACAGGTTAAAAATTAATGAGCCTGTCAATGCGGGAGCATTATGTAACTGTTTAACCGCACACTTCGTTAAATATTCAGTCTCAGGAAAGCAAACATTGGATCCCTGAACTTTAGCTTCACCTCCCCCTGGTGTGTGTGTGTGTGTGTGTGTTTACTCAGATGTTTTGTCTTAATTAGAATTGTTTCTACAGGACTTTCAGGCGGCATGCTACACCGATGTAGACTAGCTAATACATCGTTTTCGTTATTTTCACAGTTGACCGGAAAATTGAGCGGTGGTGTCTTATTAAGGAACCTAATTTAGAGGGTGAACACCTAACCAATTATATCTAATTGGATGATTATCACACAGCCTTCAAAAGACACCTTTCTGACCCTGACACCTCTGGAGACAGTTTTATTGGACTGTGAATCGCTGAATACTTTTGACCCCCAGTTTGCACTCAACAGATCATGATTAGCATTGTATGAACCACAAACAAGCTGTGAAATCTTGGCAGTGGGTTTCAGAACTGCAAACACAACAAAAATTAGAGGTGTAACAAACATTAAATCGTGTGATTTTTACATTGTGGTTTTTTTTTTTCAGTCACTTTGTTGGTGTTCTTTCTCACCCCAAGGTAGAAGTGTTAAAAGCTATGCTAGCTGACTATTAGCATTAAGAATGAAAAATACATTAATCAAAATGTGTCAAACGAAATGAAAATGACTGTTTGTAAGCATGCGCACCAGTGTTGGGACCACCAAAGATGTATAATATAAAACTGAGTGCAAAGTCAGTAACGCTTACCATCTGAAACATTTTAATTCGCCATTGAGCAAACATCCGGCCGCTTGGCTACGGAGCACACCGCCACCCCTGTCAATCTTTGGTGGTCGACAAAAGACTTTAGTAATATCTATTGTCACTTTACAACTGTGTCCTACATGCCGTATGGCCTGGCAGCAGTGACAGATGAGGTGAACATGGTGGGGCTAATTCAGCATGTCCTCTCCCAGCAGGCCTCCTTACACAACGCTAATAGGATGGGACCCATTGTCTGTGGGCCAGGACCACCATGCTCCTCACCATCCACACAAACACAATGACCCTCGCTGGGCCTGGTCTCAGCGAGTGAGTCTTTTCAATTCTAGAACAAGAGAGACTGATGAGGGCGTTCATGCATTGAGGAATATCGTTGAGCTAGCATCGTATATTCACATATAGTGGATATACATTTTAAAGCCCATGAGAATATCTGCATATGCTACTCTTTTACTTTTTTATTTCAATTAATTAATATTTTGTAATCTCCACTGACAGCTAATTAGGTGTAGCTCATTAGCATGTTAATGCAGTAGCTAGTGCAGCTTGCAAAATGCATTTTTTTAGGCAAAGTCAACTTGTGTGGCAAAGTTAGCCACAATCAAGTCAAGTCACCTTTATTTATATAGTACTTTTAACAATACAGATTGTGTCAAAGCAACTGAACAGCATTAATTAGGAAAATAGTGTCAATAATGCATAGTGACAATAGTAAACACTCATTTTTTAGTTAAAGGTAGTTCATCATTGAATTCAGTGATGTCCACATCCAGCTCAGTTTAAATAATATCATTGCAAATCATGTCAACGATATCGCCGGAAATGAAGTGTCCCCAACTAAGCAAGCCAGAGGTGACAGCGGCAAGGAACCAAAACTCCATCGGTGACAGAATGGAGAAAAAACCTTGGGAGAGACCAGGCTCAATCAGGGGGCCAGTTCTCCTCTGGCCAGAAAAAACCAGCAGTACGGAAAATCTATTTAAGACGTATTAAAACAGACGATGAATAATATTAACATCAATTATTATATGATGCAATCAAACTATAGCAAAATGTGGTAGTTCTGTAGTTGTTGTTTCAGTGTTGGCATCATCTGAGGTCCTCTGAGGAGTTTCATCATCTCTTCTCAGGTGTTCTGGATCCAGACTGAAGCTTGTTTAAATCCCAGTGGCAGAAACGGAGAAACAAATAGAGACATAATTAGCGTAGCTCTGTTCCACCAAGCAAAATTGGATTTGTTGTTTTAACCAAACTCAGAATAATAATGTGCATTTGATTAGATATAACTGCAGTAAAAGATTATGAGATGCATTATTTGAATGCTTGGCCAAAGAGATGTGTCTTTAATCTAGATTTAAACAGAGAGAGTGTGTCTGAACCCCGAACGTTATCAGGAAGGCTATTCCAGTGTTTGGGAGCCAAATGTGAAAAAGCTCTACTTCCTTTAGTGGATTTGCTATCCTAGGTACTACCGAAAGTCCAGAATTTTGCGACCTTAGGAGCGTGATGGATTGTAGCGTGGTAGAAGACTATTTAGGTATGCAGGAGCTAACCCATTTAGGGCCTTATAGGTAAGTAGTAATATTTTGTAACTGATACGGAACTTAATAGGTAGCCAGTGCAGAGACTGTAAAATTGGGGTAATATGATCATATTTTCTTGACCTGGTAAGGACTCTAGCCGCTGCATTTTGGACTACCTGTAGCTTGTTTATTGAAGATGCAGGACAATCAGCTAGCAGTGCATTACAATAGTCCGGTCTAGAGGTCATGAATGCATGAAATAGCTTTTCGGTATCAGAATCAGGTAACATGTTTCGTAACTTGGCATGTTTCTAAGATGGAAGAATGCTGTTTTTGTAACATGGGAAATATGGTTTTCAAAAGACAAGTTGCTGTCTAATATAACCCAGATTTTTGACTGTAGTGGAAGTAACCGTGCATCCGTCTAGTTGCAAATTGTAATCCACGAGATTCGGTGTACTGTCTTTTGGTCCAATAAGTAATATCTCTTTCTTATCCGAATTTAATAGGAGAAAATTATTGGTCATCCAATATTTTACATTTTTAATACATTCTGTTAGCTTAGATAATTTTAGAAGTTTCATCTGGTCTTGTTGAGATATAGTTGAGTATCATCGGCATAACCGTGGAAACTAATCCCGTATTTTCTAATAATATTACCGAGGGGCAACATGTATATCGAAAATAGTAGATGACCTAGGACAGATCCTTGTGGCACTTCCATATTTTTACTGGTGATAATTGAGATGACTCCCCATTTAAATGAACAAGGTGGTAGCGATCGGACAGGTAGGATCTAAACCATCTTAAAGCCTGCCCTTGAATACCTGTATAGTTTTGTAATCGATCTATGAGTATGTCATGATCTATAGTATCGAATGCAGCACTAAGATCAAGTTAAACTAGCAATGAGATGCAGCCTTGGTTTGACGCTAGAAGCAAGTCATTTGTAATTTTAACTTTAATTTTAAGTGCAGTTTCTGTGCTATGGTGGGCCTGAAACCTGAAATTCTTCATAGATATCTTTTTTTTTTTTTGCAAGGAGCACAATTGAGCAGACACAACATTTTCTAAAATTTTAGACATAAAAGGAAGATTCTTAATAAGAGGCTTAATAACCGCCAGCTTGAATGGTTTTGGGACGTGACCTAAAGACAACGACAAATTAATAATATTGAGAAGTGTTTTTTTCTGCTACAGGTAACAACTCTTTTATTAATTTAGTTGGTACAGGATCTAACAGGCATGTTGTTGGTTAGATGCAGTGATAACTGATAAGTTTATTTAGCTCTTCCTGTACTATAGTTGTAAAGCACTGCAGTTTTTTTGGTGCGATGAATTAAGCTAAAGTATTATACGTTGTAGAATCTACATTTGTTATTGTATTCCTGATGTTATCTATTTTATCAGTGAATAAATTCATAAAGTCATTACTATTAAACTGTGAGGGAATATTTAGATCGGGTGGCGTCTGGTTATTTCTTAATCTAGCCACTGTGCTAAATAAAAACCTAGGATTGTTTGGTTATTTTCTATGAGTTTGTGGATATGCTCGGCCCTGGCAGCTTTTAAAGCCTGTCTATAGCTGGACATGCTTTTTTTCCACGCAATTCTAAAAACTTCCAAGTTAGTTTTTTCTCCATTTGCGCTCAAGACTACGAGTTTTTTTCTTTAGAGAATGGGTATTATTGTTGTACCATGGCGCAGTACGTTTTTTTCTCTAACCTTTTTCAGTTTGATGGGGCAACAGCTTCTAATGTATTAGAGAAGATAGTGCCTATGTTGCTAGTTATTTCGTCTAGTTCATTTGTACTTATTGGTACACAGAGCAGTTGAGTGAATCATTTGTGAATCTGTCTTTGGTGGCTGGAACAATAGTTCTGCCCGGACGATAACACGGAGCCATATAGTTAATATTAGTAATACGCAGCATTCACGATACAAGGAAATGGTCAGTAACATCATCGCCTTGAGGTACGATATCTATATCAGTAAGATCAATTCCAATGCGATATAATTAAATCTAGCGTATGATTAAAATGATGAGTGGGCACGGTGACGTTTTGCTTGACTCCATAAGAGTTTATTAGGTCAGTAAACGCATGTCCTAATGCATCATTTGTATTATCATCGTGAATATTAAAATCTCCGACAATTAGCGCTTTATCAACAGTAACCAATAGGTCTGAGAGGAAATCTGCAAATTCTTTTAGGAAATCTGTATACGGCCCTGGTGGTCTATACACAGTAGCCAGAGCAAGAGATACGATAGATTTCTTTTGCATATCTGACAGTGTAACATTAAGCATTAGTATTTCGAATGAGTTAAACCTGTATCCTGTCTTCTGAGTAACATTGAGAATATCACTATATATTGTTGCAAAACCGCCGCCACGACCAGTCTGACGGGCCTCATGCTTATAATAGTAGCTTGGTGGAGTAGACTCATTTTAGACCAATATAATCATTAGGTTTTAGCCAGGTTTCAGTTAAGCAGAGTACATCAAAACAATTATCTATGATCATTTCATTTACAATAAATGCTTTGGGTGAGAGCGATCTAATGTTTAGGAGCCCAAACTTTTAAAATTGTTTTTGTTCATTTATTTTAATTTTTTTCTGGTTTATCACGATCATGATTTTTTCTCAGATCCTGCATTAATTTATATTTGACCCCCCCCCCCCCCCCCCCCCCCCCCCCCCCCCCCCCCCCCCCCCCCCCCCCCCCTCACTATTTTCGGGACCCGAACACAGTCTTTATAGTTGTACAGCGCAAGTACTTCTAATCATTAAGCGGGTAGAACACAAAATCATCAGGGCATTATTTGAGAATTTTAGCTTACTAGTCATTGGAGCGTAGCGTACGTCCTGGAGAAATCACCTATGACGCGCCTAACTCTTGACAATCTCTGATCTCTTGTACCTGACTCCCAACTAACTGTATCACAATTGTGGCCATTACTTTAGTTTTACATTAATTTGGCTAGTAATTTAAACCAGCATCTTTCTTCTCTGCCATAACATATTGGCTTGGATGAACAGTCAGGAATTATGTAAATATATAATACAACATTTATTATTATTAAATATTATGACATGTTACAAAAGTATGCTCTAATATAATGTATGTGACGAGTGGGTCGGGGCTGAGAGCCGTGGGAACGGAGAGAGGCCGGTGGAGTAATTGATAATGAGTGACACCTGCGCCACTCACTGGTCTCGAGTCTCACGGAGGGGCTCCGGAAGGATAAAAGTAGGAGTGACGACAGTGTCGGACGAGAGAGGACCATGCCTGGACTTTATTTTGTATTTTGGTTCTGTTTGTGCGCGGCAGTCATCCGCGAGGGGCTGTCGCTTTACTTTCATTTTGTTTGTTTATTTTATTAAAGTTTTGTTTAAATGTCGCCGGTTCCCGCCTCCTTCTTCCCAAACTATGAACTTTTGTTACATTGGTGCCGAAACCCGGGTGGAAGGAGGGGCACGCTGCCAGAGATCCCTCACCGCTGTTGTGAATCCGCGGTGCCATCGAGCATGGCGGAGCAATCTGCCGCCGTGGACGCTCGAGGCGGTGGGCTAGAGTGAGTTGCCAGGGGCGGAGAGCTCGCTGCCGCGCTCCTGGGTTGAGGAGGGGTGGCTGCCGTCCGTGAGGGAGCGGAGGAGTTGCCGCCGGAGCCTGCTGCCATCCGTCATGATGGGGAGGAGCAGGGAACGGGAGACTCCTGCCGGCTGCCCGAACGCGGAGGAACCGTCGCCGTCCACTGGGCGGCGGAGAAGTGTCGTGCCGTCCACTGAGGGCTATCAAGTGCTGCCGCCAGGCATCGCGGAAGAGCTTACACAGCTGGTGGAGGGCCGAGCGACAGTGTGTCTGGGAACCGGAACAAGATTTTTTTTTTTTTCCTCTCTCCCCTCTCTCTTCTCTGTCTCTCCTCATCCTTCTGTCTCCTTTTCTCTCGCCTCGTCTGTCCTTACCCCCAGGTACGCCGCGGCTGCGTGAGCGGCTCCCTCGGAAGGGGGGGGGGGGGGGGGATGGAGAGAGCGCCGTCTCGTGGGTACCCCCGCCCTGCAGGGCTATGGGGTATTTGACAGTGGGAACGGAGGGAGGCCGGTGGAGTAATTGATAATGAGTGACACCTGCAGCACTCACCGGTCTCGAGTCTCACGGATGAGCTCCGGAAGGATAAAAGGGAGGAGTGACGACAGTGTCGGACGAGAGAGGACCAGGCCTGGAGTTTATTTTGTGTTTTGTGTGCGGCAGTCGTCCGCAAGGGGCTGCCGCTTTACTTTCATTTTGTGTTTTGTTTTTTTTATTATTAAAGTTTTGTTTAAATATTCGCCGGTTCCCGTCTCCTTCTTCCCGAACTACGAACTTTGCTACCTGTCTTTTTATGTTTTCAGAATCGATATATTTTACCTTGAATTTCCAGTCAGAATTTTTAATATGTAAAGAATAACACATCTGATTTATTTATTTACTTGAAATATTGTTATGATGTAATAAAAATGGCATGCAGTAATGTGTGCATTTGTTGTGTTTCATGAATCAAATGAATAATTAACCAATAAATAAACACAAAATAAAATAAGCTATATTCTAATAAAATATTAATAGAATGTATATATTAATAATAATAATAATGTAATGATGTAATGATGTAAGAGTCAGGAATTATGTAAATATATAACAAAAAACTTATGTATTTATTTATTGTTTGTTTGTTTTGTGTAAGTCATGTTATAAAAAATAACACTCAAATACATGTTTTTTTATGTTGCATGAAGCAATTGATCAATCAACCAAACCCCTCACCAATCAATCAATCAATCAATCAATCAATCAATCAATCAATCAATCAGTGATTGATGATAGTGACGGTAGCCTTTGACTTGCATTTTAAAAATCACCAAGAATCACCATGATTTCAGCTAAAAATCTTCTTTACTTTTCTACTAAAGAAAACCACATAAAAGCGTCTACACATTGGATGGCCAGAATGTGAATAAATGAACAACAAATTTTCACTTTTGGGTGAATAAACAAAACAAAACAAAACAGACACATTGCCATGTTTGAGAATGATGTGATTATATTATCATGGCTAAAATAATAATACTTTTTTGAGTTTGCAACTGCAATCTCCAGCTGTTTAAACAGCAAAATGTCAGATTTCTTCGTTCAGAAAGTATCAACAGGTTCAATACAGTCTTTCTAAGGTTATAATGTGATAAACTGTTGGCTATCACTTTACATATAGATTGGGGACCAGCTATGTGTACTCACAAATGCTTCAGGTTTTAGTTTCAGAATGCGAAAGACGTTTGCGAGGTTCACACAGGTGTTTGTTCAACAGGAGAGACACCCCTGCTGACCTCTGCGCTTTCAGCCAATCACACGCCTGCAAATGGCTTCAGCTCTAAAGCTATAGGAAGACACAGAGTGAGCGAGTGAGCGTGAGAGAGGCATCAGGAACAGAAATCTGAATCCAGGGTGGAAGATTAAAGCAGACTTCTATCTGGCGCCGGTACTCAGAGAAATCCATATCATTGCTCAGCGCTAATGTTTCCTCTGCAGAATCAAGCAGGGCTTTGCTATCTGATTGGGTGCTCATTCTGAGATGCAAGAGAATGCAGACGAGCCTTTGAAACGGCCTGATGTTCTATTAGCAATTCTAAACAGCTCTCTCTGTCACAGTAGCACTTTTCCCACATCAGCTTATGTTTCACGTTGTGCCAGAGAGCGTATGCGCGTATGCATTCCGGTTTCAGACCGTTTTTGACGCAGTTCAGGTGCACCTGCCTGGCCCAAGCAGAGACATGTGACAATCCCAGAGTTCCATGCAGCTGCAAAGGTTTTCAACACACTGAAATGGGAAACTGTGATTTTCAAATGATACAATTATATAATTACATAATATTTCATTAATAATAATATTTAATCATTATTGAAATTGGTATCAAGTAATTTTACGTAGCTTTAATTTTTATCTATCTAGCGTCTGTCGTCCCTGTCTGTCTATCTGTCTATCTATCGTCTGTCTATCTATCATCTTATCTATCTATCTATCTATCTATCTATCTATCTATCGTCTATCTATCCTGTCTATCTATCTATCTCTCTCTCTATCTATCTTATCTCTCTATCTGTCTGTCTGTCTGTCTGTCTGTCTGTCTTTCTCTAAGGGAGACGTGTTTTATTTATTGGTTTGTTTTCAGATCATAGCAAATATAAAAATACTCAAAATATTATATTTATAGTTCAATATTTAATTAATTATCCTCCATTTAGTTTTTTATGGGACTCTTCCTTATTTTACAGAATATATACTGTATGTAAATTAAAGATTGTACTAATTTTAATTGATCAAATCAAATCTTGTCTTGATAATCACATGTAAACCACATTTATAATATATTAATCATATTTCATATTTAATCAGTTTATTTCATTTAGTCTCACGTTTACTTTCAGGGACTCATGAGATTCGGAAAATGGAAAATATAGTAAAATTTAGTATCGAGTTAACTTTATTGCACCTATTCTTATTTTTACACATGTAAAAAAAAAAAAAAAAAAAAAAATATATATATATATATATATACAGTTTATTGTTAATATAATAAAGTATTATAATATAAATAAAGTTATTGTTAATATAAATATATTGTAAATAATATACATATAGTAAATACTACAGTTATAGTTCAATATTCTATTTTTTTTTATAGTGTATTATATTGTATTTATATATTGTATTAATTTTTTTAATAGTATCAACTTATTCGGTAGCCTTGTCTATATATGGGTTCAATTTAAAACTATATTAAAATCAATTATATTTAATATTGATTGTTTATCTCATTTAGTATCAGGGACTGATTCTTATTTTACAGATATATATGTAAACGTAAAATGTAATCAAATGATTCTACTCTATTTTCAATTAATTGTCTCATTTAATATTAAATTATATTCATGCTTATATTAATTTTATAGATTATATACATGCAATTGCGCTGTTTATTCCATCAATTTTATTTAAACAATCTCAGATAAACTAGCTTTCTGCCTTAAGTAGAAGTCAGCAGGTGTGTGTGTGGGAGTGAGTGTGAGTGTGTGTGTGTGTGTGTGTGTGTGTGTGTGTGTGTGTGTGTTTAAAGAACATAGTGTCCGTGTGAATATGTGTATGGTTTGTATGACAGATGGACACCGGCTCGGCCCTTTTGCGAGTGGAAAACTGAAGCCACATCCCCTCTGACCTGATTACCGTGGTAACCTTTGACCCAGAGGTCATCTGCACACAGAGCCTCATGCATTCATGCAGCCTTTCAGCAGCGAAACAAACCCCTACAAGACGAACCCAACAAGAAAAACATTGTCTCATTTAAAATTCATAGTCCGAGGGCCCACAAAACATACATTTAACATGCACTTTTGTATGGCAATAACCATACGACCAACAGGCTGCATCACAGACGTGCCCAGAGTAAAAATATTGTGAAAATAGCAGCAGAGGCGCCGTAATTCTCCGCTGACAGGAGCGTGTGGAAGCGTTCTAGTCCCAGGGCGGGTCTCTGACAGTCTAAGTATACACTAAAGCAGGTGTATCTGAGCCATAACAAACCCACTCATCCTAGTCAAACAACAGCCACGGGAAAGAATTCCAGCAGTCGGATCATTTAGGAAGGGAGGACAGTTTAAGGTAATTGCATGGTGTGTTACGTTGCCTATCCTTATATTTTTTTTTACAGGCCTAAAATATAACCACAGTTTACATCGCCTCAGGAAGAGTCAGCTTGGTTGAAGCATTTTTCTCATGATGATTGCTATTTAATGGGTTTGGTATGTGCACTTGAAAATAATATAGTATGGCTCTCGGGAGATTAAAATAGGCCTGATTATTTATTTATTTACTTGCTTATTTACCTCAAATTTTGATGTTGCAAAAAAATTTTGGCCATATATATATGTACTAAAAACACATATATAATTTTTTTTTTTTATGAAAGACTAAGGTCATATTAAACAAATTAAGTTCAGTTAATGTAGGTCTTTTAGGGCAGAATCTAATATTCTTAGTGAATAAACAGTAGTAATTATAATATAATCTACTGCAATGTGGTCTATACCTAATCTAATAATCTAATTATATATCTATATATATATTATATATATATATATATATCTAATATCTTTATAAAAAAAATATTATTTAAATTATATATAATTTCCGATGCACTCATATGTTTTTTTACTAAGAAATAAAAAGGCCAAAAGTATCAATGTTATGCATGAGCTTGTGCTAACATTATTTGTATTACTTAATTGGTTGTCTTTTTTATAATCAATGTTAACAGATATTAATAAATACAAAGCAATGTTAGTGGATGCCTTACTAATTGGACCTCATTGTAAGTGTTCCCGATATTAAATTATATTTTCAGAAATTGTTGAGCTTCATTGATATTTAAATTTGCAATATAAACATCAACACTATACTTTAACTTTTAATTAATTTAATTTGTAATTTATATTACATTAATTTGAATGTAATGTCCATTTTTAGATCTAATATATATAAATTATGTATCTTATCTATATTATATATATATATATATATCTATATAATATATATATATATATATATATATTATATATAATATAATATATATATATATACTCTCTCTCACACACACACACATACACCCACACACACACACACACAAACAAAAAAATAAATATATAAATACATAGACAATCCATGCATTGTTGAAAAAAATAAATATATATATATATATATATTATATAATATATATATATATGCAATATAATAAAAGTTATATATTACATTCCATATAAGTTCTGATGCAATGGTATGACTTAACAAGACTCAAACAGACCTGTTTTTGATGTTTTTTTTTTCATTTTTGGAGCAACCTGCACATTCTGCTGAACTTCTCCTTTTGTGTCCCATGAAAGAAAGACATGAGTATGAGTACATGACGACATAATATTCATATCCCTTTACCAGCCTTGCTACTAACTTCATCAGTGTCCCTGTCACCATTTGGTTATTTACAAGTTTATAAAGTTGCAGCAACAAGCGTTTTGAGCTGTCATATCTCGAAGTGACTGCAGCTCCTCTGGCTTTAGCGCCCATCTGTTCAGCCATACACGTCCAGGAGCAGCTTGGCATACAGAGCAGCGTGGAGCTGTCACAGAGGAGCAGGGCTTTGTGTTTGTGATGGGGAGGCAGTTCGTCTTGTTAATTCTGCAGATGGACAGGGGTGAGGATTTGCCCCGTGGTAAAGTACGCTCACTGGCACTGCATGCCTCGCTGCTGTTCTGGAGTCAGTCTCAGACGGCCAGACGGCCAGACGAGATGGACAGACAGCCAGACAGGCAGACGGACAGACAGGCTAAGATATCGCCTGCAGTTATTCAGAACCCTGCAGTCTGGCTGGAGTGAATTTGACTGGAGGCAAGAAGCAGAGCGAGGATTGCTGAGGTAACAGGAACACCACACACACACACACACACACACTGCTTAGGCTTTTCCTTCTCTCTCACACTTTCCATTCCTCCATTCTAACCGATATTCTGATCAGATATGCAGAGCAGTTGCGGTTCCCCCCACAGACTCCGGAGTTTCTCACGTCAAATCACTTTGACTGCACAAGAGTCATGGCAGGGTGGAAGCCCTGCTGATCAGACCTCCTCTCCGTCTCTCTACGCTCACTTGCAATCGTTCGCAATTTAATGATTGCAGTTCTGATTCTGATGCACTTAAATGGGATAGTTCACCCAAAAATGAAAATTCGGACTTATCCTCCACTTGTTCCAAACCAGTATGAGTTTCTTTCTTGTTGAACATAAAAGAAGATATTTTGAAGAATGTTGGTAACCAAACAGTTGACGGTAGCCATTGACTTCCATTTTTTTTTCCATACTATGGAAGTCAGTGGCTGCCATCGTAAATCATGAATAAAGATTCTGTCATCATTCACTTACCTTCATGTCATTCCAAACATATACTACTTTCTTTGTTTCTTTCATAGAACATAAAAGGATGAATTTTCATGCTGCTCTTTTCCATACAATGGAAGTGAATGGGGATTCAGGTTGTTGTGCTTCAAATGACAAACAACGTTTTAAAGTATCAGAAAATAGTAACTTAAGCACAATTTTCCTTGTCATTTGAAGTCATATGATAGCTTTGTGTCAGAAATGTAAGCTGTTATTTACAGAGATGCACTGAAAATAGACTACAAAACTTGTATGGACTACAAAAATGGCTCCTTGGCTCCTAATGCTTTTGGTTCTCTTGTGTCTTATGGCAAAACATAACTGAAATGGTGCAATGTTTAATTTGTTCCTCAATTTTTTGTATTGTTTCTTGCACTGAATTTGAAATATTTTCTTCGGTTTCAGCCTCGATAATATTATTTAATATGAATGTATGTACACCACTGTGAATGTACACCACTCTTCTAAAAGTTGGACTCAGTAAGACTTTTTTTTTAAATTAATACTTTTATTCAGCAAGGACAAATTAAACTGATCAAAAATGACAGTAAAAAATGTAACATAAAGGGGTGAGATTTAATTGACAATGAAATGCTGTTTGTTAATTTTCTAATCATGAAAGAATCCTAAAAAACAATGTATATAGTTTCCCCCCCCCCCACCCACCCCCAAAAAATAAATTATAATATATATATATATTATATATATATATACACACACACACAAAATATATATATACAGTGGGTACGGAAAATAATCAGACCCCCTTAAATTTTTCACTCTTAACAATATTGCAGCCATTTGGTAAAATCATTCAAGTTAAGTTTTTTTTCCTCATTAATGTACACACAAAACCCCATATTGACAGAACCAACAAAATTGTTGACATTTTTGGATTTATTAAAAAAGAAAAACTGAAATTCACATGGTCCTAAGTATTCAGACCCTTTGCTGTGACCCTCATATATTTAACTCAGGGGCTGTCCACTTCTTCTGATCATCCTTGAGATGGTTCAACACCTTCATTTGAGTCCAGCTGTGTTTGATTATACGGATTGGACTTGATTAGAAAAGCCACACACCTGTCTATATAAGACCTCACAGCTCACAGTGCAGGTCAGAGCAAATGAGAATCATGAGGTCAAAGGACTGCCTGAAGAGCTCAGAGACAGAATTGTGGCAAGGCACAGATCTGGCCAAGGTTACAAAAATAATTTCTGCTGCACTTAAGGTTCCTAGTAGCACAGTGGCCTCCATAATCCTTAATGGAAGACGTTTGGGACGACCAGAAAACTTCCTAGAGCTGGCCGTCCGGCCAAACTGAGCAACCGGGGGAGAAGAGCCTTGATGAGAGAAGTAAAGAAGAACCCAAAGATAACTGTGGCTGAGCTCCAGAGATCCAGTCGGGAGATGGGAGAAAGTTGTAGAAAATCAACAATCACTGCAGCCCTCCACCAGTCGGGGCTTTATGGCAGAGTGGCCTGATGGAAGCCTCTCCTCAGTGCAAGACACGTGAAAACCCGCATGGAGTTTGGTGAGAAATAAGATTCTCTGGTCGGTTGAGGCCAAGATAGAACTTTTTTGGCCTTAATTCTAAGCGGTATGTGTGGAGAACCAGGCACTGCTCATCACCTGTCTCAATACAGTCCCAACAGTGAAGCATGGTGGGTGGCAGCATCATGCTGTGGGGGTAATTTTCAGCTGCAGGGACAGGACGACATGGTTGCAATCGAGGGAAAGATGAATTCGGCCAAGTACAGGGATATCCTGGACGGAAACCTTCTCCAGAGTGATCAGGACCTCAGACTGGGCCGAAGGTTTACCTTCCACAAGACAATGACCCTAAGCACACAGCTAAAATAACGAAGGAGTGGCTTCACAACAACTCTGTGACTGTTCTTGAATGGCCCAGCCAGAGCCCTGACTTAAACCCAGTTGAGCATCTCTGGAGAGACCTAAAATGGCTGTCCACCAACGTTTACCATCCAACCTGACAGAACTGGAGAGGAACTGCAAGGAGGAATGGCAGAGGATCCCCAAATCCCGGTGTGTAAAACTTGTTGCATCTTTCCCAAAAAGATTCATGGCTGTATTAGATCAAAATGGTGTTTCTACTAAATACTGAGCAAAGGGTCTGAATACTTAGGACCATGTGATATTTCAGTTTTTCTTTTTTAATAAATCTGCAAAAATGTCAACAATGCTGTGTTTTTCTGTCAATATGGTGTGCTGTGTGTACATTAATGAGAATTAAGAAAGAGAATTAGAAAACAGTTATTTTAATTAAATAGTAATACAAATCCACAATATTACTGTTTTTTGGTGCCTTGCTGAGGATAAGAGACTTTAAAAAACATTAATCTTAAAACAAAAATCTTACCTCGACCCTCAAACTTTTAACGGCAGTTTATATTTTTTTCACTACAATTGTCATATGAAACAACTAGGCAGTAACTGAACAAAAGTAGCTAAATTTAAACCTCATGAACCTGAAGTATACATACAGTAACACACATTTCTTGGTTTATTTCACTTTGAAATGAGCAAGTCTTCTTGACCAATTCATTCAAATGAATTGTTAAATCGGACTACACTGGTAGTGATCCTTGTTGTTGCATGCAACCAGCGAGGATTAAACAATATAAGACATTGAAAGCGTTGTGTATTTATTGTTTTTGTATCTGATGCCCAGTCTTTATCTCTCATTACTTTTTCAATTCACATAAATAATATTTCCCCACAAAAAAAAAAAAAAAAAAAGTTCCTGGCTTTCTCAGGAAACGCAGAGATGCTGAATCATGGTAATTGGGGCAGAATGAGAATTAAAGTGTGAGAGGAAATGTTCCTTCCTCCGCCCACAGACACAAACATTCACACAAAGCTGCAGCTCTTGCATTGTAATCTCATCTCCGAATCTGCTGCAAAACAAGATAAACTGAATTCATACCACTATTTTACAGGACCGTTCCTTCCACTGACTAAAGCTAAAGAGAGATGAGATGTAGAGGTGCTGTAGAACAACCTTACAGCCCTTTGAATTATGGGATAAAACGGCCACATTCAGGACCAGGTGTTCATTTTTTATGGAGTTTAATGAGGCAAATCTGAAGCACAGATTTTTATTTCCGCTTATTTTTATAAACATTCATGAGTGGGTTGTCTGTTGCATTTATGAACAGGAAATATTATGTTGCTCTTTAGCTCAAGAGTATTTGAAGAATTTGACTATGAGTCTCTAGGCAAATCTGAGCACAGTATATGAAACGTTGAGATCTTTTTGTAAAATATACAATATAAAAGTTTGGATATGCTGCGATTTTTGCTTTTGAAAGAAGTCTCTTAAACTCAGCAAGACTTAAAATTGTGAAATATTATTACAATTAAAAAACTGTTTACGAAAAAGTTTAAAATGTAGTTTATTTCTGTGATTCAAAGCTACGTTTTCAGCATCATTACTCCAGTCTTCAGTGTCACATGATCCTTCAGAAATCATTCTGATATTTTGCTGCTCAAGAAATATTTCTTATTATAATCAATGTTTAAAACAGTTGTGCTGCTTATTTATTTTGTGGTAAAAAAAAAATATGTGAGATTATCGGTGTATTTTTCTGAAGCGACACTTAACCCTTGTGTTGTGCTAAAAATCATTTACCTAATTTGGGTTTCACAGACAGGGCTTAGATTAAGCCAAGCCTAGGCTGTAGTTCAATTTATACATTTAAGTAATTTTTATAAATGTGCCTTAGGAAAAAAAAATGCAAGTGCAAGCTTCTTTCAGTTGAAACAACTCAGACTTACATTTTAGTCTGGGACTAGGCTTAAGCCTCGTCTGTGGAACCGGGGGTTGGTGCCTTTTAAAAATAGCTTGTAAATCTGTCATATGCTATACTATTTTACCAAATAACAAATTTTTGTCAACTTGTTTTTTTTCAGTTTGCACATGTTTCTGTATTTCTTTTTGGAACTGATTGATCATAGGCCTCACTGATCTGAGTTTATGCACCTCAGTGTTTGAGTAAAAACAAAACAAAACATTATTTATGGATCATTTTGGCAAAGGTCACTCAAGAACTAAGACGCATAAGCTCAGATCAGTGATGCCTATGATCAATCAGTTCCAAAAAGAAACAAAACCTATGCTAACTGAAAGAGAAAAAGTTGATGATACTGATTCAAAGATTTGTCATAATTATGATAATGAGAGATTTATAAGCACCGTTTTGTAGGGCGGTCATTTTTGACTGGGAACATCATGTGTAACAAGGTGGGAAAATCCCCCAAAAAGTAAAAAAATATATAAACATTTTTAAAGTTGTTACCTTTTTTTTTTGCAGAGTCAGTAAGTTTTAGTCCATTGTGAAAACATTAACTAGTATTAACAAAGTAGCACTTTATTTTAAGGTGTCCTTGTTACCCGTTACATGCACTTACTATTATAATAACAATAAATTATACATAATTGCATGCAAGTAAACCTAAGCCAAGCCCTAATCCTAACCATACAGTAAGTATATGTAGTTAATTAATATTACTCAGTACTTAAATGTATAACTACACTGTAACAAGAACACCTTAAAATAAAGTGTAAAAAAACACAAAAACTCTCTGGGTCAAAATGACCGGAACACAACATGAAGGTTAAGAAGTCTCCACTGGCTCTCCATTCAATCTAATAGCTGTCTAGGAGAGACAATTGAGACATTAAAGATATTTTCCTTTCCTGTGGCAGCAGACATTGTGTGCCATTCCAACACTGAACACTCCTACAAAACAACCTTAGAAAGTTAGTAGCTATTTTCTTGTGCTATATTTTGTGGCCCAGTGTTGACAGCAGAACACACGTCCTAATGAACATTTGTAGAAAATAACATGCTTCTCATATTTGCTAACAAAAACTTTCCTTTTAAACTCAGCAAGCTGGAAATAGCTCTTGCTCCTGACAGTGCTTGTTTGTTGGTCGTCCCATTCATTCTTAAAGCACATTAACAGTATTGAGAAGAAAAGATCAGCGATTTCCTGGAAGTCTAAAGAATGTGCAAGACATACAATTCACAGTTCATTATCTCTCAACCCAGACCATATAAATAACAGAGAAACACTGAAGACGGCATAAAAACAGACAAACTTCGCATTCATTATGATAAAAAAACATCCTCCTTTGACAGCAGCTTGTGACCAAGCTTTGACAAAATGGAAAAAAAAAGCTTAAGTGATGCTAAACATCTGTCCTCTTGGTTTGAATCATCTACAGAAAAATAAAAACACACGATTCTTACCTTCTCTAAAGAAAATGTGAGTTGTTGCCATAGAAATGTCACCGACATGATGCTAGGCTGGTTGCTAAGTAGATGCCAACTTGCCCAGGTCAAAAAAGGCCTCTGTTAAGTCTCCCCTGGTCAATGTAAGTCAGTCTAATGCCCGTTTTAGCCCGATTTTGCCACGATTTGCTTGACGTAGGGTGTCGTGGGGATTCGTAAACGACAATGGGCGTCAGGATGCAAGATTCCATAGTTTCAGCACGTGTAGTGCGTCACAGTGGACGACAACCGATCCCGCACCTACAATGCTTCACGACATCACGACAGAAAGACTAGCATGTTTCTTTTTTTCCCGTCGTCCACGATGAGTTCTGTCACATTGGTCACGTTGACCAATAGCAGCACAGAAGCTCTTTCATACACGGGTTTCAAACATGGCGAAACGAAAGCGAGATGATGGTGCTGCCAGGTGGAATTATGGAGGAAAGGTTTGTGGAGCTGTGGCGACAGTACTCCTGCCTGTATGATGTGTCATCGAGGGACAACCACGACAGAACAAAGAAAGGAAAATGCTGGCGAACTATAGCGGAAGCGCTTCAGCAATGTTTACACTCTTGTTTTCGGAAGTCAGTCACTAGTTCCGCCTTCTCGATGAAGGGTTGGGAAGCAACGGGTAGTCTGACATGTTTCTTGTCCACGACACGACAAGATTTTAAGAGTCAAAATCGTGTAATCTGACACAGTGACTATCGTGACCGACAAAAATATTGTGTAGTCTGAACCCGGCATAAGTGTGTTTGGAGCAAAGTTACATGCCAACGTTTAATACTGATAATCACATATCAGTTGATTCTTTATTTAATAAGAAAATAAATTATGCAGTTGTCATGAATGACTTGGATCATAACAAATCTGGCCAGAGAACTAAATATATCCTCCTGTGTGTGTGTGTGTGTGTGTGTGTGTGTGTGGAGACCACAAGTCTGTTTGGAGACTGAAAGCAACTGGCAAACGTCCAATACAACCATTTAAACCATAATGATCTGAGCCTCTGTTTCTCTTTGTCATTGTGCCATGTTGACTCTCAGAGCGAGTAGTTTTCTATCTTCTGGATTTCTCTTTCTCCCTCTATCAGCTGTAAAAACATTGGCATGACAATTAGTAGCTCGTACTAGACCTGTGAAGAAGAAAAAGATGAAGACTTGGAAAGAGAAGGGGAGGCCGCACCGATTGGGCAGATAAATGATCTTCATAGGACAGTTGAACATTTTTATTCAATTATTATTGATAATGATTAATGCGTGTCCATTCACAGTATTCAAGGTATGAGGAAAATATGTTATTACTTTTTAATTCATGGTTACGTCACATGACATTTTGTAGAGTCAGTAAATGTAAACTAGTCTGTTGCTCACAAACACACATCGTACAACTTCAGAAGACTTTCGAATATAGGACTATAGAAAATTTCATGGTGCTTTTTTATGAGATTATACTTTTTGGAACATTCTTTGTATGGAAAGGAGCAGCTTGGACATTCATTAAAAAACACAATGATGATGGAATTCTACTGTTTGAATCATATTGCACAACTCCACTGTCAGTAATAATGAATGTACTGTTTAGCCATAGAATTATTGTTCTAGTGAAACCTTTCACAGTTTACTTGAAATGATCGTATTAATTATGTCACTTAATTATGCCGTTGAAATTATTTTCATAGCCTCAGGCCATTTCAAATGTAAAACAATCGCTTCTGTGGTTTATACAAAAGCTATGTTAAATCAGTATGTTTGCGTTTTCCATTTCAACAGCTCATTTTATTAACACTCAAAGGTTTACTTGAGCACGAAGCACAAAAAGCTCCCTTTGGCTCTGTTTGGATTAGGGGAAAAGGTAGATCGGCCCATCTCGTCACCAAATCAAACAATCTGCTTCTCTTCCAAGTAAAACTGATGTAATCTCATGGGCACCGTCTAATGCGCTTGTCCCTCGCTACCTCACACCTGTTGCTTTCTCTCTGCCTTTCTTCTTGATTTTTTTTTATTCAAAGCATCCAAGAAGTGAGAAACAAGAGGACTGAAGGAAATCAAAGGGAAATGGGCCGAGTGTTTATCGGAGAGGGAGGGATGGGGTTGGTTTGGCTGGCACGGACGTATTCTGAATATTCAAGCAAACGAGACCCCCACCTCACACTCCTGCAAATATTGTCTTATCCATTAGTGGGAGCACGGGAAGAAAAGGGTAGTCTGTCATTGTGGGGCTCATGAAGGAGAAGTCAGGGGAGGAATTCTTTTCAAAACCTCTTCTGCAGTGCTCAGTGGACAGGGCCATTTGTTTGGCCCTATTCAGACGCCGTAGACCGTAGCAACAAAGAGCGCTTTCAGTGCACCTCTCTGTAAAAGCATGTGAAAGAGAAAAGCAGGGCAGAGGAAAGAGAAGAAAGGCGAAAAAACGAAGAAAACAACTTGAGCGAGACAGGGAGGACTTGTTAAATTTAGATATGTTTATACGGACCTTTGCTTGTGTGTTTGTTTTTCCTCGCGCTGAACACGGAAAAGCGTTCGTGGCGAAACTAATAGAGTCGAACGGTATTGAGCCTTGAAGGAGAATGTTACCCAACACTCGGTTTTAAAAATTGTCACCTGGCTGGCTCGCCGAGAAATTAACCGTGGTCTGGGACAAACCGAGAACACCGTCGGCATAAATCCTACCTGGCGTGAGCTAGCAGAGAGACGCTGGCCTGTGTGCTTATGTATTTACTCCGATGATTATTGCTTTAGCAGCTCCCTTCTGCAGATTGGATCAGCTCAGCTCGCCGTGGGACGCGCAAACGCTTCCAAAATGCGTCCGGGGTGAGCGCATGTGGCTCGATCTAACTTAATCATGCAGCAAGCCGAGCGGCTTCCTGTTTAGTGCCCTTCGAACTTATAGTTCTCTCAGAAATAAAGATTCTGTTGTTATTTACTCATCCTCTTGTTGTTTCAACCCCGTTTGACTGTCCTTCTTCTGTGGAGCACAAAGGAAGATGTTTGGAGGAATGTTCACGCTGCTCTTTTACCATGGATGTCAATCTAATAAAAACGAGCTTCGTAAAACTAGTCCATATGACTTGTGAACTATATTCGAGGTCATATGAAAAACAGACGTAAATTTAAATCTTTATTTGCTGAAAATCTTTCCTTTCTCCAGAGTTCTCAAATCTGATTCACACCTACTGTATGTTCAGTTAAATAAAGAATTGCACTAGATCTGATGCCATTGATGTCCAGCTCCATTGCTTTTGCATATCGTAACCTAATGCCACATGTCTGAATATGTGGAACTGAAAATGAGATATGGGATGTTCAGTGAATAACTTGTATATAGTTATAATATAATAAAGTGCGATGAGACCAGTTGCCAGCTTTAAAGAATGTGTCTTTCCACATAGAATGCAAAACCGCTGCTTGACGTTGCACAATCACAGCCAGTCAGAATCTATTGTGTTTAATAGACAACGATGACGAGTATGATTTTGGACCAATGGGATTTCACACTGGGCAGAGTCACCCAGTATCCGCTACAGAAATGTTGTGCTCGTTACTTCTCATAGGTATTCATAGTTAGAAAATGTTGCTCTTTTCCTCACACAAAGTTATTGTATGGCTTTAGAAAACTTCAATTATAGTGAATTTATATTAGGGCAGGATTTCTCAACTGGGTCTGGGAGAAAATCCTAAATAAAAAAATTAAATAGATTAAATAATAAAGAACAATAAAATAATTAAAGAAAAGAATGAATGAGATGAATGAATAATAAAACAAATAAATAAAGTAGTACGTAATTAATAAGTACTATAATAAGTAGTTAAAAAAAGGGTTTTCAAACTGGGGTCCATAAAATTGTTGAGGGAAAAAAAGATATACTAAAGAATAATAATTATTATTATTGTTATTATTTTTAAAACTTAAAACTGAAATTAATTAATTAATTTAACTAATACCGCACTATATGGTAGAACAAAACATAATCATGTACTTAAAGGACCTAACAAAAAAAAAAAAAATAATTTTCCCAATAATATTTAGGCCTAATTTTATAATACCCCCCCCCCCCCCATTTAAACATCATTAAGACACCATTTAAATCTTAGGATGGGGGTCCCTCACAAAAGGACCCGTGGCCCCTGGTTTAGGGTGTTTTTGCCTCATTTTGAGCTTGAAAGCAGTGGTTAGTAAGAAATGTTGTTGTATAATATGGAAAAAGAACCGCGTGAAGATTATTCAAAATTACTTTTTCTGTGCTCCACTGATAAAACAACAGCATACAGGTTTGGAGCTTCGTGTTATCTTGAGGTTAGTACACTGACGACTGGTTCATTTTTTGGTTAAAATATTTTTTTCAGCCGAAGAAAAATAATTCTTTTCGTTCGCTTTATCAATCCAGTATTTTCATTTCATTCTCCTCTCTCTCGGATCCCGGGCCCGCCTGCAGTATGGAGTGGGTCTAGCCAAACAGCGGTGCTTTCGTAAAGATTATTTTTCTTGGAGTGGAGGCGAAGGAAAGTAGGACAGGTTTTCATCAGTATAGCTCGCGACGTGTCAAACGTATTACGACTCATCATGCAAATATGGAACTTTCTGGTAATTAATAGTCACTCTTCCCGGCGTTCATGAAGGAATAGGTGTAGGTGTGCGAGCTTTCATCTGTACATCTGTATGTTTGGGTGTATGTGTCTCAGATAGATCGATTGCTTGGGGGATGGTGATGAAAACAGCACGCTTGGTCCGTTTTTTTTTTTTTTTCTTCTACTGCCAGCTGCTTTATACTGTGGATGGAGCCATAGCTTGACCAAAATAAACCTGCCAAATACAGAGATGGAGGGAAAAATATTTTTTTTTTCCCCTTTCCGCTAGATATGGCCCCTGTCCAGACTGCCTTATAATCACACTGTTCATTTCTATTTTATTGACAGATGTAAAATGTAGGGTTGGAGAGAATACAGAGTGGTTTTCAAACCTCTGGGAAGGATGGAGTAGTGGACCTGCATGAAATATGGCGTGGATGGCATTATTTTACTTGGACCAGGCACTGTACTCTCAAAAATGACGTGAAAATATACATGCCGTTATATAGGAGCATGCGCTGCACTTGTGTTTAGTAAAACTGTCAGTACACTGACATTAAACAAGCCCTTTCAATCTCGGGTTCTCTCTCGAACTTCTCAAGCCACCCTGATTCAGGCTAATGTGTTTAACAGAATCAGAAACTGAGGAAACCGCACTATGAAAGCAGCAGCTCTCACAGATTTTATGAAGGGATTATACTGAACTGTGTGCATGCCACTATTAGAAATAAATAGACATTAACTTAATACACGCTCTATAAAAGGTCTGTAGTTGCAGTATATTCACAAAAGGAAAACGTATTCCCTTTCCCTTACCATTGTTAATTTGCTACTGTAATAAACTATGAAACTATGGTAACTTTCCAAAAAGATTCTGAAAGTTTCTTACACTGTACTATATGGACGTGTGGTTTACAGTGGAAAACAATACTGTAGAAAATAATAAATAAATAAATATGAATAACTAAAGCAAAATTTGGTTTACCATTCCTGATTTTTTATTTAATTGTACTGTTCAAATATGTTCAACAATACCAGTCAACACATATTTTTAGCAGGTCTGGTTTTTTTAATATTAAAATTACGTTAAGTTCTAAAGGTTTGGGGTCAGTTTATTTTGTTGGTTTTTTATTTAAGAAATTTATGTATTTTATCAAGGATGCATTAAATGGACCAAAAGTGACAAGAGATTAGATTGATAATGATAATGAAATAATAAAATACATACTTATAATCTAAATAAATAAATGATATCAATAAATAAATATCACAACTGTGTTTTCAACATTGATAATAATAAGTAATGTTCTTGAGCAGCAAATCAGCATATTAGATTTATTTCTGAAGGATCATGTGACACTTTTTGGAGTAATGATGCTGAAAATTCATCGTTGCATCACAGGAATAAATTACATCTTAAATATATTAAAATAGAAAACAGCTATTTTAAATCGTAATAATATTTCACAATATTACTGTTTTAAACTGTATTTCTGATCAATCAATCTAGCATGGGTGAGCCATAATAATTTGTTTCCAAAAGTTTTGAATGACTGTTTAAATGGGACATTCTGATTTATAATTTTTTAGTTATTGATTTCTTTCTGTTATTTTTAATAAGCTAGCATTGAAGTTAATCTATATACAGACTGTTTAAAATTTTTTTCAGTGGTACACAATATATATATCTCTATCTATATATATTATAATATTAATATATATTGCTGAAAAACTCTTAAACTAGTCTGAATGAGGTTGGTGGTCTCCCAGACTAGGTTTAAGGGTTTTGCGCACTAGTCTTTTGGCCAGGCTGGGAGACCGGCTAGACCAGCTTAAGCCAGCTAGGACTAACAATTTTTTTTTTTAGCTGGGGAACCAATGTATACTTAATGCATAAAGCATGAAAGCTAGAATACCTGGATCATTACTGTACCAAGGCATTTATTTTCCGAGTGTGTTCACCTCTGACAGGTGGGGATCATAAAATAGCGCCTCTGTGTCTCTCCTAGAAGCCAGTCTCACAGGCCACGAACACACATGCACACACTTTTAGCAGATGTGCTCCCTGTGTGTATTTGGTCAGCGCATGTCATCCATGAAATCCTCACATGAATAGGAGGAAGTGAACAGAGCCAAAGTTATCCTTAAGGAAGGGAGGGAAAGAGATGGTGACAGATGGAATGAAGTAGTTGACTTCTTTATTTTAAGGACTTTATTTCCTTCACTTTGGCAGCCTGTCATTTATATGCTCTCGCTTCTTTACAGAGCACATGCAAAAACATGCAATTGCATGAAGGCACATGCACATGCACGCACACTCATGCAAACACATATTTTGTGAAAGCTTGTTCCTAAAATCCCAGTGACATTTCAGCTCCCAAGGTGAAAGAAACCCAGAATGATAGCTAGTCCAAAGACTGCTCGTTATACTAAACAAATCTTTGTGACACTGCTGCCAAAGAAAGAAAGAAGTACACAAATGGTTATGAAATAAGAATTATGTATACATACCAGTGTTAGTTTACTAGTATTTATCTACTATTATAGTTTAAAAAAACTATTTTATTATTTATACATTTTTTTTTTTTGTAATTTTGTATATGCTTTTTATATTTTTGTAAGCTATTTTATTTTATGTTTCATTTATTTTTTATTTCAGTTTTAGTTTAGTTTCTTCAATTTATTTACGTAATATTTATATTTTATGTCATCTCCATCAAATAAATTAATAATATTTGTTTGTTTGTTAACAAATAATCTTGATTGTAATTTTATATCCCATATAATACTTTATGACTTAATAAAATTAATGTCCGCATTAACTCATACAATTTATTAAAAAGCACAATTGCAAAAACTTTTGAAATTAACAACCATGAGTGCATCAACATTGACCACTGATGTTTCCATTTAGTATTTAGCCCAACTATTAGGAAAGTGATAACAGAAGTTATTTACAAATATAATTATTAAAGTTGCAGTAGCAGAAACAGCTTGTGAAAAGAAAATGTTTAAACCAAGATCAAATATGCTTTAATTTAATGTAATTTAATTAAATTTAATTCATGCATTTTTTTTATTAAATATTATATGGATGAGAGCAGCATAAACATTCTGCTAAATACCCTATTTTGTGTATCACAAAAGAAGGAAATTCATATGGGCTTGGAACAACATGAGTAATGATTAGAATTTTCATTTTTGAGCAAACTGTTCCTTTAAGAGTCACAGAGAGGATGGAAAATGGTTGTATAAACCTAAATTATGACTGTCTTTAGTGAAAGAAACCTTGACTAACATTATGAGTGAACTTCTGGGGGGAAAAAAATGTTTTGACATATATCCAATATGATGTGTCATTACTTTTTTGAGGATATTTAGTGAGTGGCTTGTCTGAAAAATAGAGCCACTGAAGACCATTGTCCCAAGTGTTGTTATTGTGACCTTGTACTTGGAATAGGACCCAAGCGACCATTCTAACCATAGATGTCTTAACCCGGTTAACTATCCAACTCCTACAAGCTAATAAAATGCATTTTATCAGCCTGCAGAAGCCTTTGCAGTAAATTTGTAATTCTTTTCTTGGTTAAGTGACCAATTCCTGCCGAGCTGAGCAAGGTCTCTCGTCATGATATCTATCCAAACCTTGACAGGAAGCATATTTCAGTGTGCAGGATTCATGTGGTGACTAATGTTTGGTCGTCTACCAGCCCTCCCTTCGGCTGTTAGAGCCGCCGCTGAGAAGGGGGAAGAGAACGAGTGCGAGCCAGCTTCCATTAATGTTTTTCCACTTAAGGGTAAAAGCTCAGCCAAACCTGAGAACACCTCCTAAAGCCACTTCCAGTGTTTGCTGCCACATGCGAGCGCTCAAGCTGACAAACACGCCAATGCCATTTCCGTCTGGCAGCCCCTCAACTCATTTTGACAGGAGGTTGGTATACGTTGGTCATTCGAGGTAGCTTGTATCAGATCCATTAATAGCTTCTTGTAGAGCGTACATGGGTGTTTTGACAAATTGTGACCTTTGGATAAGTTGAACAACGTTCTTTGCGGTTTGCCTCAGTTTTAATGGAGCTATGAAAGACTGCGATAATGAAACTAGGGCTGATGTTTAAAGCTGTCAGTTAACCAGGACAGGTGCACAGTCATGAACAACAATGTAACCCCAGGCAAAGCAGACTAATGCAGGTTTGTTAACACAAGCAGACAGCTTGCTTGTCTTCTTCTCATTTGGAGGGTGTGTAACCCTTCCATACCTGTGCTGTCCAATGCTGGGATTTGAATAAACTGCTAACACTAAGTTTTATTATGTAATGTCCGGAACACAAGTATGCAAAGTAGGAGTTTGCAGCAAAGTCAATAGGCTATATATATTTGTTGCAATGGTAAAATTATTTGTATATCTGTATTCAGATAAAACCTAATGTGGATGGGGCTTATACCAGGAATTTGTCCAAAAATGTATAGAAAAATTAAATTTTCTAATTCTAAATTATATTCCTTTCATAGTTAACACATAATAAATATGCTGTGTGTGTATATATATATATTATATATTTCCCTATATTCTAATAAATCCTCTTGTTCCCACAAATGTGTTGGTTTTCCAGCATCTCTTGCATATTTGAACCCTTTCCAGCAGTATGACTGTATATTTGAGATCATCTTTTCCACAATGAGCGTTAACTGATGGACTCGTACGCAACTATTACAAACGGTTTCAAATGCTCACTGATGCTCCAAAAGGAAAAACCATGCATTAAGAGCCGCGGTTGAAATGAAAACTTTTGAACAGAATGGAGATGTGTACTTTTTATGTTTGTTTAAATATCAGTTTTCTCCCCATTTAGTACTGCCATTCAGAAGTTACAGAAGATACTTACATGTTTCACAGAAGACAAAATAAGCACAATTTACCCTTCAAATTCAAAATCTAATGGCTCTTAATGCATTGTTTCCTTAATGTAATTAAGCTCACTGAACAGGCAATTTTGAGTTTATAATGCATATGTTTATATTTGGGGTCTCATGGCATCAACAACTTTGAAAACACCTGATCCAGAATACCCTATGGCAAGTTTTGCACTGGCAAACATCATTCACACACTTTAGAAAATACAAAATGCAGTTAACTGTTTATATATTTAAACCTAAATGAATGTGTACAGTCTGTCTTTCTGTGTACTCGTCTCTCTGTCTGTCCCACAGCCAGATTGTGTGCATATCTGTCTCCACACAGGACCTTCCCTCCAGCCATGAATAAATTATGCCTGACATGTTGCAGGAAGTTCCTTTGGCAGCAGATACTTCCAAACACTCAAGTATACACTCAGCAGTGCCACCGTACTGGCTCTCCCCAAGTTTTCCTAAGCGAGTGCGTCAGATTTTGGCAGAGTGGAACATATCATATGAGCTTTGTTATTATCAGCAATCTGCACACGTTCACAAAAAGATGCCTAGCTATTGGTTAACCGATCACTTCTATTTGATATCGCTGTGAATTAGCCGCACTTAGTCAAAATGACACGTGACAGCAGAGCAAAGCCAACAGGAAATGTCATGCGTTAGTCGGCACTTGTCAGAGATGTCTTCTCTAGCAGCGCCCAGGCCAAGAACATAACAAGACTTGATGACTTACAGACAGAAAACAAGACGTTATACACTTTACCATCTCTGCGAAGCCTGAGTGAGGGCGAGATTGCTCTCATCTTCCGTTTAGCTGCCATAATAGCCTCAAATTCCACTTTTCCCCCCCCCAAATGACTTAACTGTGGTGTAGTTTTACAAATGCTGATTTTCAGGTAAATCGAGAAGGCGTCATCGTCAGGCCTGGATAGCAATTCTCAGCCCGCAGGCTTTCATCGGATCCAACGGAAGGGTGTTTTGCCCTGTTTCTAGCTCTGTTACCAAGGAGGCCAAAGAGACACAGGTAGCTAAGGAAAATTGACACACAACCAGCCACCCACACTTAGACACATTAAAAAAGGGGAAAAAGTTGCATAATTGTAGAGAATGTCAGCCAGCGAGAGCGCTCCACATCCTCTAGAGTATATCCTGTTCTTTCAGAAGGGGTTTTCTCCTCACGCTCCTGAACAAATGGCAGGAACTGGGCCTGGAGACAGGGAGGAGAAAGAGACAGGGGATGCATGGGCTTTTGACTCTGCGAACAAGCTTTTAACGCAACGTGTTGAGACGGATTACTCTTCCGAGCCCTCGGGGGGGAAGCTTTTTCTACGGATCACTTGCTCATCTCTCCTTCTATGGAGTTTTGTATGCAGGTATAGCTCGTAAATCATTGGTGTTTCATGAGTGGGGAGGAACAGCTACAGAAAATCTGATTTCAATTGATTCACTTTCAATAGGTATCAGGTGTTCTTGGTATTGCTAAACAGGTGGGTCAAAAACCATGAAGATTGTTTTGTTTTGTTTTGTTTTATTTTAGGAACAGTGAAAGAATGTAGACAATTAAAATCATACATTTAATCATACAAGTAATACATAATCATCCCTGTTATTGCATGATTTTAAAATTGTGACACAAAATTATCAATTGGACCCATCTGTGAGATGACAAATGGTCTTATTTTGATCTTTGACATAAATAGTGTTGTGCGCATTTGTCAAACTCAACCTTTCAACCCTGTTATTATAAGAAAAAAAACGAACAAACAAAAGTTTTCTTTAATTTAAAGAACATATATGGTTAACAATAACTACAAATCGATATTTGGTACCAAACCATCTAGCACACACACCACAATTAAATTATAGCTTAATTTATGCTAAATATGCAACTCTGTTACCCATTCTTACTTACTTATTTATTTACTTACCTAAGCACATTTTCTGGAACTTAATTTTTTTTTTTTAATTATAGTTATTTTTGTATATTTCTAGAAAATAATACAATTAAACAAAATAGGATTTTAAACTGTATTTTGACAGGCTCTAAATTAAAGTGACAGTGTTGAAGAAAATGCAACCCTTATTTAAAATAAGTAGAAAATAAAACAGATCATTTGGACTGATCTATAATACAGTAAATGATCTAATTTTGTTTTTACAAAGTGTTGAGTGTATTTGTCAATCTCAACCTTTCAACCCTGTTATTATAAGAAAAAAAATGATTTAAAAAATATTTTCTTTAATTAATAGGAAATATGAGGTTATTAGTAATTGCGAATTAACAATATGATACCAAATCAGCTAGCCACAACTGAGCTAAATTTAGGCTAAATATGCAACCCTGTTACCCATCCTGGAGTATTCACACGTTTATACCTT
Organism: Sinocyclocheilus anophthalmus; assembly: GCA_018155175.1. Classification (NCBI taxonomy): domain Eukaryota; kingdom Metazoa; phylum Chordata; class Actinopteri; order Cypriniformes; family Cyprinidae; genus Sinocyclocheilus; species Sinocyclocheilus anophthalmus. The sequence continues at coordinate 210,958 of JADLZN010012047.1, forward strand.
TAAACCCATGTTTATTTATTTCTAGAAAATAACAAAATAACTCAACTTTTTTAGACAAGTCCTACATTAAAGTAACAGGGTTGAAAAAAATTCAAACATCATATAACACAAGTGGAAAATAAAACTGCTCACATATAAATTAATTTGACCTCCTGTGGAGGCAAACAACCTTTTCTGAAGGCGAAAAACCTCTTTTCAGTGACCCATTTTTATTTTTAAAGAAAATACAAAGTTTCAAGCCCCATTTTGTATCATTTTGTGGAAAGCAGCCCTTATTTTTTGTCCTCATCTTCCTTAGAAAGGGGTTTGGGTCGAGAGCACGAGTGAATGAAGCTCGTGTCTTTCTCCAGATATGGCCTCATCCACAGTTTCTGTCACATAATAAATATTCTGTCAGTCAGGAATTAGCTGGAGGCTTTAGAAAAACCTGAGAATTCTTCTCAGTCAGCTCTCTAACAGAACACGTAGCATTTCAGGGGCCTGACTTCCTAATTAAGGCTCAACACCCCCCAATACAAGTGGCAACACAAAAGCTTGAGTGCATTTACCATTAGAGACATGGCCTGGTGGGTAGCGCACTTGTTCTGACACGTTGTCTGGTGGTGCTTATACAACCCGAGTTCGAGTCTGACTCGGGTCATTTCCCGACCCCCTCCCTTCCCTCTTCCATTTCCTGGTACCTCCATGGTTGTCCTGTCTATAAACTGGCGTCAAATTACCAAGATTGTTCATGTTATACGAGTAATGTTTCAACACTGTTTCCAAACAATCTTTCAGTAGCTACTAAATGCAACAGTTACAAGTTAGTCAGAGTGAATATTTTCACTTGCCACCAAATAAACGCAAATGTCCTTGGCTTAATGCACCTTGTGAAGATATAAACGTACAGTATGTGCGTGGAAGCATGTGGAAATTAATCCCTCTTTAAATAAATCGTGAGATGATTAGCTGTAACAGCCTTGAAAGTGGGGTTTCCATTGAGGTTTTCATTGGCGAACTGGCCATGCTAATGTTTGCTGACTGGATTTCCCGCCAAAAAGCCCAGAAACTCCTCCACCTCATGGCCTGACTGTGTGGTCTCCTCAGTATACCCTGTTTTAGGGTTTTCCTATGACTGAAAGCACCATATTACTCTCTCGCCAGACCTTTAAATGGAACTATGGCCTTTAAGATGGTCATGGCGGTGTGATTTTGGTCCGTCCCAGCATATGTTTTATATTTCAGAATCACTCTGCTATCATCTCAAACCTCAGTACGATTCCGATTCCCATTCCAAGCTCAAATGAAACTGCATTAATATTTTTTTTTTGCCCTACAGTGCCTCTGGCTTGCTAACTGGAAGGTCAAATAAAATAAAAAGTAATTGCATATTCTGAAAATGAGCGCTATAATGCTGTAGTAGAACAACTCTTTATGTTGTTGTTATTCTTGGCGATATAGTTCACGTTTTGATTTAAGTTTTAATAGTAATAAATTGTGGCGATGGTAAGTACCAGTGTGTTCGGCTCAGACCCACGTTCCCAAAGCCTCTTAGTGGAGAAGCTAAAATAAGTCATGGTTTGTTAAGGCTGCGGAGCCTGCCATTATGTGGTTTGATAGATCCTGTTAGCGCTAAATTTACGCACAAATGAAGTACCTCATCAGAATCTGTGGCTGTAAGACAACAGCACACTCCAAACGTGGCCAGACGACACTTTTTCATTTGTTATTTACAATCTGACTCAGGTTCAAGATCTGCAGAGGAGCCAAAGAGCACATCAAATAACACATAGGACTAAAGAAACAAAATAGGGATGCTAATGTTAACGTTACAAGTGTTTTATTGCCAACAGTGAAGACTCCAAATTGCAAAGCATAAACAATGCTATGGAATGCTAGCAATAGTTTTTCAGGCGCATGATTATCAACAAATGTGATATTTGCTTTCTTTACATTTTTGAAAATTGGGTTTTATCCTCATATGACCTAGGAACGTACATTTATTGCATTTTTATTACATATTGCATTTTAGTTTAAAACTGTTTGTTTGATAGTGTTAACTAAAACAGAAACTTAACAAATGATTTAATTGATAAACTTAAATAATAAAATAAAAACAAAATATAAACTTACATGAAAACCTTAATAGAAAAATCTGTAAATTATTAGAATAATAGGGAACCACGGAAAAAAAATTTTAAGTAGATGTAATTAAAATTACTAATAAATAAAATACATATATAGATAAAATATTATATACGACTAATAATATTATATAAATATATATATTATATATATATATATATATTATATAGATAATAATAATTGCATAATACAACAGTATATCAATGTTCTTTTGTTTTTTTAAAAATGTCCTCAGCCTGGTCTAGCTGGTCTGTTGGCTGGTTTTATAGGGGTTTTGGCCACTTTTTGACTATAACCATAGCCGGCAAAACCACAATTTACTAATTTAGTAGCTTGAGACAAGAGAGAAGGAGACGTTCTTAGAGGTAATTTATAAAAAAAAACAATGTATATTCATTTTTCAATATTTTTTTAATTTCCTGTAATAGGAAAGACTGTCAATTTCATCTCAACTTATATTTTCTTACCTTTTCGAGTGCAACTAGATGACCTCAAGCCTACAGGATCGGACAAACGTCCTGTTTAAACAACTATGGAGAAAGTTCCGAGGTAAAGTTATTCCTGCAGTAAGAGGAGCAGCTCAACAGCTGGAAACAGAATGGAAAAGATGTTGTTTGAATTGACTGTGTTGTTTTTGAACAATTGCCACTAATTTGCCATCTGGTTTGAGCCCCAATGTGGTGAGTTTAAAAGAACATTAAACAGGCTTTTCAGGGATGGGCTGACATGAGTGTGTGCTACGGTTTATGGGTGGGTGTGTTTTTTGTGTGTGTGTGTGTGTGAGTGAGGAGGTTTCAGGACACAGAGGTTACAACCACAGCAGCACCTTAAAATCCGGCCGTGAGAGGTGCAGTATTCAGTGTCAAATGAGATGTTCTCCTGTTATTGTTAGTGAAAGACTGAGTCTGCACCTGTCTGTCAGAGTGTGTTCCTCAAGTAAAGGTCACTTTATAAAAAGTCTTCTTTGTGTCAAGTGGAAAAAGCTTGCTCTTCAAGTTGTTCAAGACAATACATTTTTTGAGGAGTTTAAATTGTGTGGATTTATTTTCATGTTTACATTAAGTTTTGATATAAAACCACTAGTGTTGGGATTAAAGCAATACAAGAAATGCACGTTACATAATCAGATTACTTTTTCAAGTAACTAGTAAAATTATACATTGCTTTTAAATTTGAAAGGGCCTTTACAGTTGCTAAAAAATATAACGTTTTTTTTTCTTTTTTTCTTTTCTGTTATTAAACAAATAATCAAGCCCAGCCCAGGTGACAAAAAGTTAAGTCAAGTAACCGTTATTTTTATAGCGCTTTTTACAATGCAGATTATGTCAAAGCAGCTTTACAGAATTAAAAAAGGGAAATAGTGTGTCAAAACGACAGACTACACCAGCAGTTTAATTCTAGGTTGCAACAAAGTCAGATTGTGCAGAGGACTTTTCCCAACACTGAAAACCACTATGCACATGTTTGTGCTTTATTTATCATTGATTTCTTTTTCTTAATTACCTAAATAATTTATTCTTATTTTTTATTTATTTGGTGATGCCTATTTATTTATTGAGTGATTTATAACATATGGGTAAAACAAGATATTCAGTAAGAAACATTTTATTTTATTCACCAGAAATGAACTGAATCATATAAAGTGGGTTAGGTATGTATGTATCTATTTAATCAGTCTGTCTATCAACCACCAAACACAGGATATTCATTAAGGGGAAAAAAAGGAATTATTTGAATCATATAGAGATTCATTCATTCATTCATGACATGTGTAAAACAGAAAATACAGCATATTCAGTGAGAAAAATGTTGGTATTCAGAATCAGAAATAAACTGAATCATATTCATCCATCCAAATATCCATCCGTTCATTCAAGACATATATGTAAATCAGGAAATACAGGATATTCAGCGAGCAAAAAATGATAATCACTACTCACAATCAATCAGGACTGAATCGAATCATACAGAGTGATTCATTCATTCATTCATTCATTACATATGCATAAAACAGTGTGGTAATTGGAATTAGAAATTAATTAAATCGTATTTATTTGTTTGTTGTGAACAAATTACCCTTAAAAGTAACCCAAAATATCAGACACACAAATACAATAATAAAAACCTTCATAAATCACCAAGTATCTGTTTTTCAATTTCCTGTGTTTGTTAACTTTGTCTCAGAAGTTTGTTTTTTATATTTATGAGAAATTAAAATGGCAACAAATATGGCTATCAGTGACACACATGAGATTAATGTAAATAATGTACCTCAGTTCAAGCGGTCTTGGGAGAGTTCATATGGAATATTTTTGATTGCAGACTTGTAGGCACTCTGAGCATAATTTGAGATTTCAGATTCAGATTTCTGTGGTCTTTTTCTCTGCAGAAAAAAAAAAACGGAGAAACAGGAGGCTTCGGTAAATGTCCCAATTTACTGGTCTCTTTTTCTTTTTATTGCTGCCTAGAAGAAACAATTGAGACTTAAGAGACAGCTTGAATTCTCTTTCTTATTGGTGTGTGTTTGTGAGTGAGTGAGTGTGTGTGTGTGTGTGTGTTGTTGTTGTGTCCAGTTTCACTAAGCTGATGACTAACCGAATTTCAGCACACAAATCAATAAAGCCCTTTCACCTGCACCTGCACACACACACACACACACACACACGTCCATCTGAGAGACATCCCTAAGGTATTAGGAAGGTAATGCATTATTGAAGAGTACATCTTGCCAAGCAGACTGTCCTAAAATAGTGTACTACACTGCAGTCAAGCACACAAAAACACTGACCACAGCTAGATTTTCCTACTTCTCAGCTACTTTGTAAACAAAGGTAAAACCTCCAGCTCTCTCTGACAGAACACACAGATGCTCTGCTGTTGCTCTGTTCATCCAGAAAGTCAATAACAATGTTGTGTTTATTTTAAAACCATTAATAATGCATGGAATTATAGGTTTGTGTCAGAATTGTTTATAGTGAACGCTAAGTCAAAAATCAATCCTACATATGAAGTGGAGTATAATCGTAAATATAAAAGATAAATATGTCAATGTTTTATTCAGCAAGGACAAGACCATGAGGAATTAAAGTTAAAATTAAATGTGAAAGACATTATTTTTGACAAGCTAAATACTGTAGAATCTTTTCAATGTGTCTTAATGTCTTTGGAATAAAACTTCCATTTAGTATTTAGTTTATATACCGTGTTATCTATATATATATATATATATTATGTATATATATATATATATAAATAAAACCAAAATTGGGACGGTGCCCGTTAAGGCAACAACTGAAAAATTATAAATAAATCAAACTAATAACGTTTAATAAAATAAATTATTAATAAAGTTTAACCAAATATAATGACTTCATAAAATAAAAATAAATTAAAGCTAAAATATGAAAAAGTTAAACAAAAAAACATAACAAATTTACTAAAATTAAAATGCCAAAAAAAAAATGTTATGCAAAAAAAAAATGTACAGTAAAAATTAATTGAATTACATTCAGAATCCCGTATGAACAATACAAGCACACAAGCACATTCAGCTATTAATTATTCATTTAAACAATATAAAATTGCATAAATTATTCTTGAACAGACCAAAGTATTTGAAGGGAGAGGGTTATATTAAAAACATACATTGTAAAATTAGACATTTGACATTACATTTTGATGTTAAATCCACTATTGCTTTGTTCTATAGTCTATACAGTAGCATGCAATGCATTAGATATAACTAACTCAATTACAGAACAAATTAAGAGTAATCCCTTACTTTGACATTTCAAGGGAAAAGTAATTAATTACAGTAATTAATTACTTAGTAATGCATTACACTCTGCATTTTGCTCCTGCAAAATTGTGACGATACAATACATCATTTAGTTGCCATTTTAAAGAAATGCTGTTCTGGTAAATAGTTAATGTAGATAAAACAACAATTAATAGCTAATGGTTTGTAAAAATGCAGCCCCCTCCAAACATAAGAATGCATCTCCGAGAATAAATAACTGATGTGAGCAGTTACAAAGCACGTCTCTAATGCAAGACTTCATTAAATAATCAAGAAGGTTATCTGATGTGCTAAATCTGTTACTTGCAGCTCATTAATTCACGGTTTCTTGCTAAATGATGCAGTGGCTGAAAAAAAAAAATCAACAATGTCTAGAAATTTAAAATGGCTCTACCTTAATATTATTGGTCTTTTGGAAATGTGTGGCTAATTTCAAAGCTCAAAGGAGGAGTAAAGCATACAGGTCTCAGCAAACGCATTATGCAGACAAATGATTTATTCCATTTATAACACACATGTACATTCATTTCTCTCTGTTACAATTAATAATCTTGCCTCTCTTCACGGCTATCAAACAGACTTCAACCACTGGATTGAATTCAGCGCTTTCTCTCTGTATGTCACATCACGTCAAGACTGGCTCTCACATGCGTTTGAGAGCGTCGCATTGTTGTCACATTGAATATTTATAGCAGGGTTTTGAAAAAGACAAGAAAAAAGCCTTGATGAACATCTTCTTCTAAATAATACAAACTTGTAGAAATGTCAGCGTGATTTGTTAGCTTAGCGTGAGAGCAGCCGGTTCTGACAGCATGGCAATCTACATGTCAATTTCTCTTAATTGGCCGACCCGAGTTTGATGGCACTTTTGACAGCCGTTGGCGGCGAGGCCCTAGATCTGCAGTATGACATTCCGCCGTTGTTAGGCGATGTTACGTCTGTTTTCAGCAAAAAGCCCTTCTTGTTGATTTTTAAGGATCCTGATCCATAATAAGGGGATTTGGAGTCGGATTGTTTTTTTCGAGATGCGTGGGGTGGCGTCAACTGAGGAAATTTGTGTTTCTCTTGCAATTTTTGGTGCCTAAAAAGTGGCACCCTGGAGAAAGAGGGCGAAAAAAATCAAAACACACATATCAAGACTTTTTGGTCTAATTAGGATAGAGGCATGTTATTTGCTGCGAGGCACGCGCCGACTGTATTTAAATGCAGCCTCCTCCTGTAATTACACTGCCAAAGGCTTATTCTTTCAGCTCGCCTTACATGCCTTTATGAAAACAGCTTACATAGACAGCAAGTCGGTCTTAATTGTATTCCCGGGCTTATATGGTGGCAATCAAAAACAATGAAATATGATAAGACCATTTGTATTCGCAAATGCTTTTTTCGAAAGGTTAGAGGTCTGATATCTGCTATGAATAGAAACTTTGATAGTCGGGAAACCACTAACCTGCAATGGCCTGAATAAACTTCCTTATAATAATACATCTGATTGTTAATAGAACATTACTGAAAAATGTTTCAAATGTAAAATGTAATTGAGTTATTGTGTGAACTGTAAAACTTCCCGCCACATTGTAGGTTGCTGAGTGGTTGCTAGGTGGTTCTGGTTGGTTGCTAGGTGGTTTTGGTTGGTTGCTAGGTGGTTTCTTACTAGTTCAAAGGTGAAAGTTCTATGAAAGAGTCCACAAAGGTTTTTTAAATGTAGTTTTAAACACATGACACATTTGTAGAAATGTACTTTTTGTTTTCATGTTTCTGAAAAACTTTTATAAAATATTTTGAAATAATTCGGAAAGTAAAGTAAAGCAAAGCAAAGCAAAGTAATAGTAAAGTAATAGTAAAAGCAACTTTTTATATACAATTCTTTTTTTTTTCTCACACCTTACATTTCAGAATTCTGACTTTTCTGAATTGTCAGATAAAAACGTAAAATTGTGAGATAAAACATCACAAGTATCTTTTTATTTTTTTGCAAAAAACAAACAAACAAGAAAGTAAATATTGCGATATGTAAACTCAGAATTCTGAGTTTTAACTGTCTCAAAATCACAATTCTGATTTGTTCTGAAACTCTGTTTCTCAGAATTAAACGGTAGAAACTCACATTCTGAAAAAAACTGTTTTAATTGTTAGATATAAACTCAGAACTTTAAGTCAGAAGTATGAATTTTTAAAAATATATTTTAATTCTGTGGTGGATACATGCTTCTATACATGTGGGTGTTTGTTAATAATAATAATACTAATCATCATATAAAATATATTCACTTTTTAATTAATATATTTTATTTAAAAAAGCTATGAGATTATGTCAAACTACTTAAAGTATACTTTGTGTAGGTTTTCAGTTTCAGGTCAGTTATAAAAACGATTATATACTATAGAAATGATTATATTTTTATTAACACATATTTCTTTAAAAAAGCTACATGTGTACCTAAGTTTATTACTTATTACAGTAACCCCCTAAAATGCATTTGCATTTAATTTTCTCTTTTTATTGCTGTTATTTGGATTACATTGCTATATAAACCTAGCAGTGAAACACAGTTCTGTAGCACCGGAGACATAATAACAAAAACAATGACTTCGACAAAAGCAACAATGGCAGTATTATTCAAACACAGCTATGCATTTCATAGTGAAAAAAAAAGAAAGAAAACATACTAAAACAACTGTCTGGCCTTTTGTCACATTGACACTGGTAAAATGAAATGGCTGTTCTTGCTCATATCTGTGGTTTGGCCCGGGTCCCGCGCAGACAGTCCACCGCACCCTGTTGGGCCGTATCCAGGGAGACGGTGAGGCCGAGCGTGCAGGACAGGAAATGGTTGGAGCAGGAGTGTGTTCATTCCGGCTCCACACCCTCCCTGACTGCAGACGACTGCACGGTGCGCACAATAGACGCAGACGCTGATGACCACACACCCAACTCCTGCTATTACTCACTCCAGACGCACTGACACAAATGAGACGTGACCATCTACTGAATCTCAACTGCAATAGTTGAGAAAAAGTCCAATTAGAAAGAAGAGGAGAAATCCTACATGTATACAGATAACTTACATTTGAGCCTATCATATGGCTTTAGAAGACTCAAAATATACATTTTCAATGACAGCCACTATAGTCGCCATCTCCTACACTCTTAGAAATAAAGATGCTTCACGATGCCTTAGAAGAACCTTTTTGTCTAAATGGTTCCATAAAGAACCTTTAAACCATCGGAGAACCTTTCCTGTTTCAAGCGGGTTTCTTTGTGGCGAAAGAAGGTTCTTCAGATTATTAAAAAAAGGTAAGAAAGAGAATGTTCTTTACCACCTTTGACGAAAATGATGGGTCGTTGTGAACCAAAATGTTCTTCTAGGGCATCCTTGGAAGAAACCTTTGAGCACCTTATTTGTAAGATGTGTGTACCAAATCTGATGACCCCCAACTTTTGACGTCATCATTTACAATTCATTTAACTGTGTAATATGACATGCAGTATGAGTAAAGCTCACTGTAATATTTGTAAAAGTTGTAAAATTAAACAAAGATTCTTGGGAGTCGATTGTTACACTAAAATACCGTTTCAGTTGTGTCTACTTTAAAATTCTCATGTAACCAATTTGTGGTATTGATTATATATTTATATATGATTTATATGGTATTTATTTCCATTATATATCATTATTTATTATTATAATTATTTATTTATTTATTTTTTGGCAACTGCAGGCTATACAAGGAATCAGAGGAATAAATACTTTTTATCCATTGAAGGTACTACTGACAAAAAAGATTCATGTATTTATGTATTTATTGATTATAAATACATTTTATTTATTTAGTTATTTGCTTATTTATATCAAATTATATTAACGTTTGTTATGATAATGCTTTTGAAACGGTTGTATTCTTCCTCGAACGTAGACACACATTGTACCAAAATATGAAATATAACATTTAGAACCATTATCATCTTATTTTTTGTTGACTGGGCATGTGAATCAACAAGTCAACTTTTGAGTGCATGATTAATTAACCGGTCTTTGTAACTGTATTTTATAAACAAACAAATCAAACCCAACACATAATTACTAATACCATAGTTAAGTGGGAAGTAAATACATAAGAAATCATCATGATTATATGCATGATTACAGATGTGGTGCATGTCACATCTCACATAAAAAAAAAAAAGAAGGAACTCCCAAACTATTGGTTTTAAAATAAATAACAACAATGCGCCAAACACATAGTACAAATATAAACTTCGAACACATTTAAATACTTAGAAGAGTTGTGTTGATGTTACTAGATCATTCTCCCTCCTGACTGAGTCTCTGAATCTCAAAATGTGCTCTCATGCAAACTCACGCTCATAGAAATGCATTTATTCTTAATGTCAACAAACAACATAGAGGAAGGGCTTGTGGTGCTTTTCACATTGATTTGCACATTTGGGAATCATGTTAATCACGTTTTTTAAGCTCCCACTTTCCAATGCCTTGTTATTCTGTGTTCTTTTGCTCTCTCGAATTTCATTGGCTTTTGCTAATCGCCAGTCATCCAAACACTGTCCATTCTTTTTCAAAAAAGAGAACCGGAATCGTCAAGCGGAACAGGAACTAGAATTATAGTTAAATTCCTTACAATTACCACTGCTAGTTTTGTGTGACATGAGGGTGAGAAACTAATGTCATAATTTTAACTTGGGTGAACGACTCCTTTAAAGGTCCTCAGGCATATCAACAATTACAAGTGCTTTATCATCATTTTTCAGACCTCTGAGTCATCAGATGTAAGATCAGCACTTCTATCTTGCCTCCATCCTGGTGGTCTGGTCGGTTTACACCGAGCGGCTCCAGTCAGTCAGTCTGTCTCCTGAGAATGACTGTAATCCACTCCAAACACAAATAAACCTGGATACCAAAAGCAGGCTTGTGCACCTAAAACCAATATTGCCATGCGATTTGCAGCGCTCGGCTTTGACTCCTCTTGAGTTGCGCACAATGCAGGTTAGATTGAATTTGTTTACGCACCATTTCCATTCAAAGGGCCCAGAGAGAGGAGGTGTGAGAAGGGTCAGCCGGGATTGAGGATCAGCCTCCATTTGCTGATTAAGACGCCATGACTGAGATAGAGTTTCCAAACGAATGTCTCGCCATGGGAGACGAGACACAATAGAGGAAGAAGTGTAGCGCACAAGGCTAACATCTTTAGCTTAACTGCTAAACACCTATCAGTCTCTTTCAGAGCAAAAATATATATGTATATTTTTTTGGGGGGGGTGATTAAAGGGATGAGATGTGATTTGTAGTGAAGTTTAACTATCTGTCCAATAGCTAGGTGCTAAACATTTTTTCAGTTAAGTTTTCTGTCATGACGAATGTCAAATTACAAAAGCTGTCACTGGGAAAGTACCTTTTCAAAAGGTACTAACATGTACCTTTGAGGTACTAATATACCCCCTTTAGGGTTAAATAAGGTACAAAAGTGGACTTTTTGAAAAGGTACCACCCCAGTGACAACTTTTATACCCTTTTTTTTCTTTCTTAGAGTGTTTGTATAATGTACCAATTATGCTGCATTCACATGCTATCCGAATTATCATAAATACACGTTTCTAGTTGGGAAGTGGGAATGAATGGCCTCTCAAGTTATGTTTACAATTTTTGGATTGAAACGCGGCGCTTTAGTCGACAACTAAACTCAATTTGTTATGCATTTTGGCCATTCATTTACTAAACAAGAGAACAGCATGTTGGACACTGAAAACGCAAACTTTTGAAAATGTTTTTTTTTAAAAACAGCATACTACTATTGCCTCTGTGTAAACTATGAAAATTGCAAATTTGCGAAACTGGGACTCATGCACAAGGCAGTCTTTATGGTTTCATTCGATAGACCTGCAAGTTTTCTTTACAAATTGACAATCGCCACTACTAGGCCTGTCATTCATATACATTTCTTAGTAGTCTTTTGGATCCGTGTGACTCGTGGGTCCTTTTGACAGTGCTGTCCATATCATGTGAAACTTTTTTCAAAAACTGGAATACAGTGAAGTAATCCCAGATTTTCCAATTTGGTAGGCCACAAGCTTTACACATGGCGGTGGAGAACATAGCTGTAGTACTAGTAAATTGTAGTTGTTTTATTTTGTTTTTTTTTTTCCACACATCTATATTGGCTACTTCTCTTGCGTTACAGTCATATCTATATATATATAATATAAATAGATATACTATATATTATAATATATATATTCTAGTTAGTATTATATATATATCTCATATATGCTTTGCCGAATACTGTACTTGTTTGAACGCCTCAAAATCGCATTTCTTTGCCCAACATTTTGATTGGCAGCAAACTGATGTAAAAGGCTAATGCTTTGTGAATGGTGCTTATGATTCCTGGTTTTATTTTATTTTATTATTATTTTTTTTTTTCTACAACAAAGTACTTGAAGCGCTTGCATTCTAAAATCACTGTTTATTGGCAACTGCAATTGTTTCATACGCGCTCATAATATGTTTCCTGTCTCTCATATCTCTTTTTCTAACATTAGAAAATATTTATACTTTAATGTGCATTTCTTTATGAAGTGTAGCACTTATTTGGGGTTTATTATGTGATAATCATCTGCAACCCCCAGTATCGATTTATACACTCAGAGTTGGGGCAGTAAGATGTTAAAGATGTTTTTTTAGAAAATTATCCTCTCATCCGAGCAAGAATTCATTCAATTGATGAAAGTCAATGTAAATCTGTATACATTCTTCAACAAATCAGTTCTCTAAATGGTGCTATTCATTACAACAAACACACAACATTTGAACAAAAATTTGAAGCAGCACAGCTGTTTTTCAACATTGATAATAATAAAGAATATTACTTTTAGCAGCACATCAGCATATTAGAATGAGCATGTGATGCAGAAGACTGGAGTGATGATCGTAAAAAATGCAGCTTTGCTTCACAGGAATAAATTACATTATAAATATATTAAGAAAGAAAACAGCTATTACTGTTTTACTGTATTTCTGATCAAATTAAGGCATCCTTGGCAAGCAGAAGAGACCTCAAACTTCTGAACAGTAGTGTACAGTGTGCATTTGTTGTTTAGCAGGTATTTGGTTAGATCCTGACATGAATTGATAGATATGTGAACTGCAACCCTTCAGCTTTATCAAATATCAGGGAGTCGAAATCTTTCCCCCAACATGCTAATTGGTGTCCTTCTGTCTTCCTTCCACCATACGGCCACCAAACGGCACATTCCACCTGTCAGTCATCTGCAGCGGTCACAGAGCGGCCTATAGGCTGAATGCAAGAGGGTGGCAGCTTAAACAGCACTGACTGTGAGCAGTTGTCCTGGCCTCTCACCCTTTGACTTTACTTCTTCTCTACTCATTCTGATTCTCCAAGCCAACCGATGTGCTCAGAGAGACATGAGCTGAGGCAACAGCTAGGAAATCAGAATATGAGAATGTGAAAATGCTTTACAAGAAAGCGTAAAATAGGCTTTCACAGGTACTTGTACTGGAGGGGTTCATGTCTATTTATCTAGATCTGTCTTTCTAAGACCATTAGGATTTTTTTTTCTAGACCATTGTGTAATTTCAATGACAATTGAACCTCCCCCATGCACACACAATCCTTATAATGTGTTCAGGTTTTAAAGTTTTTTTTCTTTTCCTTTCTTTTTTCTTTTTTCTTCATTTCTTCAAATGTATGTTTTTCTTATTTTTCAGTATTTTTGTAATATAATAATATGCTATAATAATGTTCATGTCAATTAAGCATGCTCATATCTATCCATCCATCCATCCACCCAAAAAAAATATTCTATTTTTTAAATCTATCTATAAAATCATTTATTTCATTAATAACCATTACTGTACTATATCCTGTTAGTTAGAGGGCATAATATCATTCATGCGATCACACACGTCACAGCCTCACATCACCACTTCATCATTCATTCATTCATAAAAATAAAAAAAATTGTAACAGTAATGAGAGGTATATTTTTCACATTAATAAGCATTACAATTTGGTGAGAAATATGGTTAATTTATAATGGAAATATTGTAAAGAAGCTTAATGTTTTCCCTCCATTCTGAGGTGAAATGTGACCTAGACATGTTCTTAACAGGTTTTTTGATTATGTCATTTATATATTAATATTTGGCCCCATATATTTGGGCAGAGCCATTAGTCATGCATGCTCTTTGCTTTGTTCATTTCTGTTAAGAGAGTGTCAGAACTCAATGATACTACAGTAGTGGGTTGTGAGAGAGAGAGCGAGCGAGGGAAGTGAGCGAGTGAGCAAGGGAACACGTGGATAGAGTACAAAACGTTTAGCTGTGTAAGGTTTGGCTCGCGGGCAGGAGAGGCCTCATGGTCTGGGCGGGGGCTTTCACGCTGTTCAGGAGGCCTCGTAACGTTGTCGCAACAGGAGGTTCTGTCGGGCCGTCATACCCTTCACACACACACACACACACACACACTCTCTCTCGTCTCTCTCTCTCTCTCTCTACCCGTTCACTACTGCTGCCTTCACTGGCAGATCACAGCGAGTATTACAGCGCGCACACACACACACACACACACACACACGCACAAAACCCTAGTAATGAAAAATCTGAAACCAGATCTCTTTAATATCAACTGTGTCTTAGACAGCAATGCGTTTTCTTATGTTTCTCCTACTAAACCTACCCATAATCTCACATGTGTCTCCTGTGGAGATCTCAAATATGTCTCAAACTGTGCTCAGACTGCCAAGGTATGCAAACAATATGAATTAAAACATTACATTGTCAAAATACTGAATCTGGGGGCATAGTTTCTCTTCCTGTGGCTGTAACAGAACTCTCTCATATATTGCCACCAAACAGAGAAGCACAAGGCCTTCACCTGCTGTGGAGTGAGGGCACTTGATTGATTAGACTGGAAGATGAGTCCCAGAGAGATGACCTCAGAGGAAGTGACCCGTAATTAAGCCGTTTGTCACTCATTAGCCCTGCTCTAACTGGAGCAAATTCCTACATGTCCCCGAGTGAACCCTAAACAAAGCGACTCCAGCTGCAGGGCCACTTTTAGCATGGAGCACTTCAGAAAATCATATCCAGAAGTGTTATTCCAAGAGCTCATGTTCATTCATTAGAAGAGATCTTCATCAAGTCAATTGGATACTTATGTAGTTGTACCTAAATTTGTTCTTACAGGTCCTCTAAAGGAACACCTTTTATCTGTGTAATAATGTGCATCAACTTTGTCTCAACATGTATTTTTTTTTTATTATTATTATTCATTTAACTAAAGTGATCTACAAGATAACATCAGAAATAATAATAATAATATATATATATATATATTTATAAAATGCGACCAGAAGAAACAACAAATGCTCCAATGACATGAATACGCAAGAAATAAAATATATAAAAATTAGACATAAAATGACACAACATGACAAATAAAACACATAGAAATGACATAAAATGAGACAAAATTGGTCATGAAAAACAAAAAAATGAGACATAAAATATCTAAAAACGACATAAAATGAGACAAAATTTAGAAATTAGAAATGAAGTGCATTGAAAATGAGACATAAAATGGGACAAAACGAAATTAAATACATAAAATGAGACATAAAAATCTAAGAATGAGATAAAATGATAAACACATGAAAATAACCAAATGAGACTAATCTGTAATGAAAAGCATAAAAATAAGACATAAAATATCTAAAAAAGTACACATAAAATAAAACAAAATGAGAAATTAATACATAAAAATTACACAAAATATCTACATATATACATAATGAGAAAAAATGAGAAATAAAATATATCCAAATGTGCCATGAAATAATGAAATAAGACAAAATGAGAAATAAAATATCTAAAAGATAAGACATGAAATGAGAAAAAACGTAGACCACATTAGAAATTAAGAACATTAAAAATGAGACAAAAAGACAAATAAAACACATATAAATGACATAAAATGAAAAAAAAAAAAATCTAACAATGAGACAAATTGGGACAAAAGGAGAAATGAAATACATAAAATGAGACGTAAAATATCCAAAAATGAGATATAAAATGACAAATGCATAAAAATGACGAACTAAATATAAAAGATTAAAAAGCAAGAGAAAAACATATACAACAGAGAAATATAAAACATCTAATTAGACATACATCAATAATATAGAGCTATTAAATTAATGAGGATGCATAGCTCAGATTTGTTTTTTTACAACCACAAGACTTTTAGTAAAAGTCTCATTTTCCTCTCTGTTATCTCTCTAACACCCCCACACAAGTGTTAAAGTTATCTGATTATTCCTTAGTCCGTGGTTATTAGAGTCTCATAATCATGATGACCGGTAATATGTGTTGCGTGTGTGATATGGTGTGGTGTGTGTGTGTGTGACGCTCCCTGAGGGCCAGAGGGTGTGACAGCTCTGGCTGATTGATCGCCAATGGCCTGGTTGCGGCAGGTCACAAGGTGACCCAGGCTTACTGGGAAATTTATACTGCCACAGTCCCGAGGTCAGGGTTTAAACATGTTGTGCACTCTTGGTATTTCCTAGCGTTGAAGAAAGGAAGGCCTCGTCGAGTGAGTGTGTGTATTTCTCCACAAACCTGCTTTGGGGCTTCGTGAAATGTACCGGCTGGAAATAGAAGCGTCATTTGGTTGGGGATTTGCTTTTTGGTGTGATTGACATACTAATTGCCACTGGTGAACAACTGCATGAGCTCCCGGACTGAAAACTGGCTATTGACCAAAACAACTAATGTTTACGAAACTCGGCAAACAGCCTGGTCTTCACATAACAACGAAAAAAGAATACAGAAGAAACGTACTCCAGAATCAAGCTGATGGAAATGACATGATTAAAAAAAAATCAAATAATGTAAGGATAGACTTCACCACAATATAGCATGCCCAACTAATTTACCTTTACATTATATTTACATTTAGTCATTTAGCAAACACTTTTATCCAAAACGACTTACAAATGAGGAATACAGCACTTCTCCCATTTCTTTTATTGCAATGTGAATAAAATACTAAAATAATACACTGAATAGGTGTTTTAAACATATTTTGATACTATTTACAATATTTGCCACGTAAATTGATTCCCAGAGACCATTTTTTATATTGTTATTTTATTTTGAGTTCATTTTATTTAATTTCCCTCATCGGGTCAATCTAATTAAAGGGTCATAGTGATTCTTTTTTAAAGATCAAGTATTTTGTTTGTATTTGTTTGTAACATGAATATGGTTTTTTACATGCTTTAATGCTCAAAAACACATTATTTTTTCACAAACTGTACAGTATTGTAGGTCCTCCATGCCCCCGCCTCTACTCAAACGCGTGTTGGTTTTCACAAGTCCCTCCTTCTGACAAGCGCGTCTCCTGATGGCCACTGACCCAGTGCATTGTGATTGGCCGAACACCGCAAGCACTCGCGGAAATGTAACGCCCCTTACCATAATTGCGAGCTTCATCTTTCAAAATAAAGGTAAAGACAGAGCCCGAAAGGGGAACAAATTCGAGTGACAGACACAGGGATGAAGCTGGTATGTGCAGTACACAAGCCACGGTTAAGAAAAGCTGACTCCACTGTGATGTGACCCCCCCTCCTCGCTCTCGCGCTCTCTCGCTCTCTCTCTCACGCGCCAGCAGCGCGCACACACACACACACAGACACACACCATGCGCAAAACTCCGCATTTGAGTAGTCAATAGCAAATACTTAAACTACTAACAAAACAGTAGCTGATTCAGAAGCGCCAGATTGTCATAGCAAAGTCAGTATTACCTCCTCTCCTAGGTTCACGAAAACGGTCGTCCGTTAAATGCTTTGCTGTTCTGTTGTAAGTAATCTTAATTCATCTACTTTCGGAAGGCCAAATAAAGTGCTTTTTGCTTTCGCCTAGAAACACACAGCGTCTCCTGACATGCTGCTTCAACACTAACTCCGGTTACTGAAACCACGCCTTCTTTCTTTGCGTGAACTTTTGGGCAGCATTATGCAAATATTTCCACACAGTGACCTAAACGTGTGGAGGCGTGTTAGAACGAGCCGTTCTAGGGGGCGTGGCAGAGTCTTAACTTTGATAATATCTCTTTGGTTTTGAGACTTTTGAGACTTTTTAGTCTTTGCAACTTCAGGGATCTTTATCTATGCACAATCTCTTGTAACACTCCAAAGAGAAAGAACAACTTGAAATAGCATCATATGACCCCATTAAATTATATTGGTTATAATACCTAAAACACTTTAATGTTAATGCATGGGCAAATATAGCGCTTCAAATTAACCCTTTAAATATTATATTGTAAATATGCAAATATGAAAAGATGGAAAAATGTAATGATACTTTTACATATGAAACTAAAACTATTAGTAGGTGGCAGAACATTATTGTCTTAATGAGTGAGTCATTGAGCCTTAATTTAAATGATTCATTCATAATGGCTGATTCATTCAGGAATAAAGAAGGTGACTTTATGAATAGGTCATTGAATCATTCACTCAACTGATTTGTTAAAAAATGCATTTAGCATTGAAGCAACAGTGGCTAAATAATGCAAAAACAGTATTGCTTCTAAAACTTAAGTCACTTAATATTAACTTCAGTCAGACTTTATTTTAAGGTCCAGTTCTCTCTATTAACAAACCATTAACTACGAATTTTGCCTCAAAAAAGATTAGAGATATAGATCTGTCATGCAGACTATGTGCTTTACAAGTACTAATAAAAGCCAATATGTTAATAATAGGCAGGCTAATAAGCAACTAGTTACACCTGCGAGTTGTCCCTATACTAAGTTACCTTAACTCTTTGTACTGAAATGTGACATATATCATAGTTGCAACTGTGCAAATATAATATGCAGGAAACACTTTATTCAATCTTGCGTGTGCTATTGCAAGAATTAATTCCTCCCCATATTTTAATTTTATATCATTTGTGATTTTTTGCTTGGCTGTTTGCCTAAACAGTAACAAACTATTTTTGTAAGCGATAAGCTCCACTGGCACTATATCTGTGTAGCACACTCCATCACAATTATCATGTTAAGCATATCAGCATACTCTTTCACTCAAATGGAGCATTGGTAATAAACAACAAAAAGCCCCCTTTTTTAGCTTGGAAGGATCAGAAGAATGAGAATTAGATTTTTTATAGAGACAGTAATAAATTGGGTGGAAATTGTACATATGTCTCATCAAAACATGACAATGTAAAAAAAAAAACGTAATGATGGCCAAAATACTTTTCTTTCTGTAGTATATAAGTATAGTATATACTTTGTTTCCATTGATTTTGTGGCAATATATATAATTATAAGATCTACTATATATAGAGATATATCTATATATATCATTATAAGATAGATATTATAGATATTACCAGTGTTATACGGAAAGTGTTCAGACCCCCTTAATTTTTTCACTCTTTTTTATATTGCAGCGATTTGCTAAAATCATTTAAGTATTTTTTTTTCCTCAATGTACACACAGCACCCCATATTGACAGAATTAAAACACAGAATTGTTGACATTTTTGTATATTTATTAAAAAAGAAAAACTGAAATTTCACATGTCCTAAGTATTCAGACCCTTTGCTGTGACACTCATATATTTAACTCAGTGGCTGTCCATTTCTTCTGATCATCCTTGTATAGTTCTACACCGCGTTGAGTCCACTGTGTTTGTTATACTGATTGGACGTTGATTAAGGAAAGCCACACCCGGTCTATAGAAGACTTACTAGCTCACAGTGCATGTCAGAGCAAATGAGAATCATGAGGTCAAAATAACTGCCTGAAGAGCTCAGAGAAAGAATTGTGGCAAGGCACAGATTTGGCCAAGGTTACAAAAACATTTCTGTTGCACTTAAGGTTCATAAGAGCACAGTGGCCTCCATACTCCTTAAATGGAAGACATTTGGGACGACCAAAACCCTTCCTAGAGCTGTCCGTCCGGCCAAACTGAGCAATCGGGGAGAAGAGCCTTGGTGAGAGAGCTAAAGAAGAACCCAAAGATCACTGTGACTGAACTCCAGAGATGCAGTCGGGAGATGGGAAAAAGTTGTAGAAAGTCAACATCACTGCAGCCCTCCACCAGTCGGAACTTTATGGCAGAGTGGCCCGACGGAAAACTCTCCTCAGTGCAAGACACATGAAAGCCCTCATGGAGGTTTTGCTAAAAACACCTGAAGGCCTCCAAATGGTGAAATAAGATTCTCATGGTCTTATGAGCAAGATTAAACTTTTTGGCCTTATTCTAAGCGGTATGTGTGGAGAAAACCAGGCACTGCCATCACCTGTCCAATACAGTCCCAACAGTGAATCATGGTGGTGGCAGCATCATGCTGTGGGTTGTTTTTCAGCTGCAGGGACAGGACGGCTTGTTGCAATCGAGGGAAAGATGAATGAGGCCAAGTGCAGGGATATCCTGGACGAAAACCTTGTGTTCAGGACCTCAGACTGGGCCGAAGGTTACCTTCCAACAAGACAATGACCCTAAAAACACAGCTAAAATAACGAAGGAGTGGATTCACAACAACTCTGTGACTGTTCTTAAATGGCCGCGCCAGAGCCCTGACTTAATTGAGCATCTCTGGAGAGACCTAAGATTGGCTGTCCACCAACGTTTACCATCCCACCTGACAGAACTGGAGAGGATCTGCACGGAGGAATGGCAGAGGATCCCCAAATAAAGGTGTTAAAAACTTGTTGCATCTTTCCCAAAAATACTCATGGCTGTATTAGATCAAAAGGGTGCCTCTACTATATACTGAGCAAAGGGTCTGAATACTTTAGGACCATGTTATATTTCAGTTTTTCGTTTTTAATAAATCTGCAAAAATTTCAACAATTCTGTGTTCTTCTGTCAATATGGGGTGCTGTGTGTACATTAAGGAAAAAAAATTAACTTAAATGATTATAGCAAATTGCTGCAATATAACAAAGAGTGAAAAATTTAAGGGGGTCTGAATACTTTCCGTACCCACTGTATATATATCAGTCATGACAGCTCTCGAAGATTAGGCATGGGGCTGGTATGACAATGGTGAATATAATTGTCTTGGCAGATATATCTCCTGCTAGCGCTGCTGCTATGCTGCTGCTGCTGGATTGCTGCTGCTGTTGGTTATTGCTGCTGCTGCAAAGCTAGTACAGGAACTTGCTACTGCCAATGTATATGGTGATACGGTGCTGTGAGTATTTAAGACTTTCTGCTGCTGCACAAATAGCATATAAATAACCCCCCAACAAAGCTGTAAGAAGAAACAAAACATTTAAATATGTATGCTGCTGCTATACACTCATATGCTTAAAATCATCCCTGTAAGGCAGAAGGAATGAAAAGATAACCCCCCCCAGAACAAGCAGATCTATTGCCAAGACATATGTACTGCTGCTGCTCTGGAGAGCCGTGAGACTGTGTGTTTGCTATCTATGTGAGCCTGGGCTGGCTTTGCCGAATGGCTTAACGCTAGTGAACTATTGCTGTGTGTACCTGATCGGTTGACCAGATAGCTTAAACTAGTGACCCGAGTTAAAAGTGTTTTTGGGCTAATGGAGCCCAGATAAATTAATTAATGGCTTAACGATGTGAACTTGGGTGCTGTACCCTTAGGTTTATTTAACTAATGACCTAAATACCTATGTGTGTCTGAGCCAATAGCTCAAACTTACCTAGGTAGAAACGCGCACTATGTGTGTCATTACAAACAGGAATCACATTGTAGGCTGATAGATGAAGTAACCCCCAGCAACAACCTGACTCAGGCTCAGGCTGCCTGAGCAAATAGTTTTCAATTTGTCATTCAAGAGTTGTATTTCATTTTCTTTTTTCATTAACGTTCATTAACGTTACTGCAATGTAAATACTTACCTTTAAATCATTAATAAGCTAACAAAATATTTGGCGAAATAATTAATCACTGTACACCCTGTAGTTGTGGTGTCATATGCCCAGGACTAATTCTGCCTCAAAAGCAGCTGCTTATTTATTTTGATAATTTAAAATATTTATATTGCATATTAAGAACAATAATGTTTGCATTGTATGAACACATCATTGCTAAATGCATGGCTCATTCCAAGATGGTCTTGGGCAGGACACTACAGTGCCTTTATTTAAATGCAGTTGTCTGCTTTTATATTAATTGTCCAAATTAAAATTTGCAACATAGAAATGCTGTGCATGCTGCTGCTGAGAAAAATCTCGATGAGTGAATGCCTAAGCAAGCTGCTGCTACTGCACAAGAGACTGAACTGCTGAGAGCTCCATTAATTAGGTATATAAGTAGCTAGGAGAATGCCTATTTTAGATGCTAGGAGAATAAAACGGTGTCTACGCCAGACGCAAGTGGCACATCATGGCAAATTCAATAGACCCGTAACGATAGGTAAACCGGTCTGTAATGTATGCAGTGCGATACGGCCAACACAACAAAAATTCTGCTGCTGCTGCTATGATAATATTCACTAACATTTCAATACAGAGTTGAAGTACATGCTGTTGCCGTTAATGATATTCACAATGTTGTAGTAAGAATTTACTGTGCGAGCTGTTGCAGTTGTAATATTTAATCAGAATTTGCGAAGAATAATCTACTGCTGCTGCACGAAACCTGCTGTAAGCCCTGTTGAATAAGCAAAGTAATAAATGCCTATTGCACTTTAAAGAGTTAATTTACCCTCCATGAGTTATCACTAAAATTTCATGCAACTAAAGCACTGTCTGCGCCGCTAGCATATTAGCAACATGAAATGACTTGCTATGAGTGCTGCTGCTTAATATTGATTTTCTAACCTTGGCCTCTGAATGATATGCTGCTATTAAATTCGCTAAATTGTGATCTGAATAGCTATGCATACTTCTGCACAAAAATACTTAGAATTGCTACTGCCCCTTTTTAAATAACCAAACACCTACTGTTATTCGCATGAGAGTTCATAACCCTTATGCATTGAATAGTAAGCTATAAAATGCTATTTCCCTACAAGTTCACTACATCCACGTGTTCTCTTATCACGGCAATTTCATGCAACTAAATGTACTTTATGCTGCCGCTGCTATATTAGCAACAATGATAACTGGATTGCCATGCGGACTGCTGCTAATATTTCTAACATTGCATCTGAATTTTGCCATGCGTGTTGCTGCTATTAAAATTCACTAAACTAGCGATCTGAATAGCTATGCATAGTACTGCTGCTACAGCTGCACAAAAGTACTTAGAATTGCTATAAGTGTATTTATTAACAAGCAAACGCAATCAAATGCCTGTTTTGCTTTGAAAAGTTCACAATCTACTGTAAGGCCTGTTAAAGAAGCAAATAAATAAAACGTCTATTTCACTTTAAAGAGTTACTTACTCCACGCGTTATCATTGAAATTTCAAGCAACTAAAGTACTTTCTGCTGCCGCTGCTATAATAACAATAATTTGACTTCCTGCTGCTAATATTATTTCTAACATTGCATATGAATTTGCTATGCATGGTGCTGCAATTAAATTCGTTACATGCGATCTGAATAACTATGTATACTGCTGCACAAAAGTACTTAGAATTGCTATAAGCCCCTTTTAAATAAACAAAACGCATTCATTTTTAGTCACTGAAACTTCAGCAACTTTAAATTGCTTTGGATAAAAGCGTCTGCAAAATAAATAAATAAGAATGTAAATGTAAACTACAGTCTACCTACTGCTGCCGCAACTAAACGCATAATTTGATTTGCTATGCATACTGCTATTAACAATTCGCTAATAATGTGATCTGAATTCTATGGTACTGCTGCTACACTCCATGAAAGTACTGGAATTGCTGTAGCCCATCCATGCATTATCATTGAAATTTCATGCAACTAAAGTACTTACTGCTCCCTTCTAATTAGTCATAATATGGTTCTATGCAGACTGCTAGCTAATATTATTTCTAACATTGCCGCTGATTGCTATGCCTTTGCTGCTGCTATTACATTTTTCTAAAATTGCGATCTGAATAGCTCTGAGCATACTCTGCTTCAGCTGCACAAAAGTTTATGAATTACGAAAGCTCTTTATTAAAAACAAATGAACGGGCAAACAAATATGGCTATTCGCTTGATAGTGCACAAAATCCTGTACTCCCTGGGAAACAACAAAGTAATACAAGCCTTTTAAATTTAAAGAGTTACTTACCCCCCATGTGTTTATCCCTGAATTTCATGCAACCAGTACTTTCGCGCTCGCCGCTGCGATAACTCAACATAATAATTTGACTGGATTTGCTATGCATACTACTGTTAACAGTCTGCTACAAACGGATTGGACTCTATTATACTGCTGCTACACTCCATGAAAGTACAATTGCTGTAAGCCCAACTGATTACACAAATAGTAAATTCCAGTTTAATGGTGTCCTACTATTAGCTGCATTGTACATGGGCTACTGATTGGAAAATGATTTATTAGTAGCAGTATCTTTATATTTTAAACAAATTAATGATTAATTATCTTTAAACTATCACTAAACAAGACTTTTATAATAAACTTCACTTTTGCTGAACCAAGGTAACGAGTGAAATAGAGATGTGGCCCCTTTAAGAATGAGTGCTCCCTCTTCTGATTAAGCACATTGCAATGTGCACGAGAACACGAGTTGCTCCATTAAGTTTTCTGGTTTAATAGGTAAGGCTGTGATAGTAGACATTGATAAAACCAGTTAGACTGTTCACCTTGACGGGTTTCCCAGCGATCCGTTTGCGGTTAATGTAGAAATGAATGCCCACATAAGATATTAAAAGCATTGGAGATTTCGGGCAAATAAGGTATTCCCCAGTTCACTTTACTGTTCTAAAATCTGCGACGCTTGACGTTGTATTCTTACATACATGAGCTAGGAAAAGTGCTTGCTGCTGCTGCTAATGCTACTGCTGTTATATGAACAATACATGCTTAGTAATTACTCCTGTCACGAATAACCTGCACGTAGTTTTACAACTTGTATGTTTTCTAGTTTAAAAATGTAAATCTGACGAATGCAATAATCCACTGAATCAGAGTGAAGACCGTTTACTTATCTAGCTCTTGAGTTTCAAAGAAACTCTAAAAGCGCGCTGCAGGAATCTCAAGTGAAAGCTAGCCAACCATATAAATGCAAGGCAGTAATCTCATTGGCTGCATATGCAGCGAACCATCCTTGTGCCAGGTCTTTAACGCTCTGATTCCTCTGTTCGTTCACAGCCCATCTCCTGTAGCCATCAGAGTTTCATATATATAATATATATATACAAATATATATATATTAGAGCAAAGATGTCTGGTCCACATCACCACAGCAATGATGAATGAGACAGAATGAAGAGCAGAGAGCAAGCAGTTCACCCGTGCAGAGGACGATTGCCTCCTTTCACTCTCTCTCCCCTGACCTCCATTTTCTCCGCTGTCCAGATCTCCCTTCTTTCATCCTGTTCCCGCTCAGTGTCCCGGATCCCTGTGCACTGGCTGTCTTACAGCGCTGACAGACAGCAGATGCAGCTGACAATGAACTATTACTACACGCCTGTCTGTCTGCGAGAAACCCTTCAGCTCGCCTTACATTAAACAGACAGGCGACGTTGGATTGATCACAGTTGCGGCCAGACATCTCCACGGCGTGCAAAATTAAGACTAACTAGCCGACTGTCCGGAGAGAGGTGGGAGCTGTCGATAGGTTGAAAAACACTCTATGGTGATGCTAAGTTTAATGTTTTGCTGAAGAATATAGAGTGTTTTTTGTAGCCCGGTTGATATTCCAGATTGCTAACGTGTGTCTGGTGGTTCCTTAAGGATAGTTTGCAGCAAATGGAAAATTTGCTGAAAAATGTATTTCCCCCTCAGGCCAGCCAAGATGTAATAGTTTGATTTGTTCAACGAAGCAGATTTGGAGAAAATTAGCCTGACATCACTTGCCACCAATGGACCTCTGCAGTGCATGTGCCGTCATAATGAAGTCCAAACACTTGATAAAAACACTGCAAAATCCTGCCCCTGTTTGTCCTCTAACACACCATCCATAACATATTTGTTAAATCTGGTTTTAGCTCTTTTTTGCTTGTTAACAGTACTGATCGTGCTATTATCGCAATCCTGATTCAGAAAAAAACTATTTTTTTCATTGGAGAAAGCAGTGTTATGGATAGAGGACTCATATTTTCGTCAGAAGCAACAGTTAAAAAAAAATCTTACAAAAGCACAGCTGTTTGGACTCTTATTCTGACAGCACCCATTCACTGCAGATGATCCATTGTTGAGCAAGTGATGTAATGCTACATTACTCCAAATCTGTTCAGGTTACCCCTCATCCTCATCTACCAATCTGTACGGCCTGAGGTTGACACATTTTCAGCAAACTTTAATTTTTGACTGAACTATTCCAAGTCAAAAGAGTCCCATCCCAAGTTTTTATGGTATTCTGGTTCCTGAACACCATGTCTCCCTTTTATTCCACTTGTTTTATGACAGAAAGTCGTCTGCTTGCTTAGGAAAGTAATAGCACACCTATCTGAGATTAAAACGTTTGAGGTGATTAAAAGGTTGGCTGGCATTCCCACCGCACCTCAGGTTAATACGACTACAAGATTACAAGACCTATGTTTTAAACTTGGATTTGAGCTCATCATTGACAGAGTTTGTCAATGTCTGTCTCTCATGCAAGTGGACTTGACTGTTAAAGGGAATGATGAGTTTGAGGAATGCTGTCTCCTAAATGAGTGAGGTTAATTGTGACGCTGACCCCTTCATTCCAGCAATAGCTCGGACGTGTTCCATGCTGGGCACATTGCTGAGGTCACACATGAGCAGGCAGGGAATGAAACGTCGCTTATTTACATATAGAGTGATGCTGTGCGCTTTATCACCTCTCAGCGATTAAATATTAACCGTGTTAGAGAATGCTGCAAAGCCACGCTCGGGAATCACAGCTGACTTTTGGACTGCTGCTATTATTGTTCACTGAAGTATGTTGTAGCAAATGTGATTTGAACAATCCTCTAACCATACATACAGAAATAAATAATGCCTCAAATCATGTGGCTAGTTGAGAACTTTCCAAGCAATGAAGAGCATTTTCCAAGCAATCTGAACTATTATTTTGTCATATAGTTGCTTACATGTTTTTATAATTCATTATGTCCAAAATGTATTTATTTATTGTTTGTTTTGGGGGGTTTTTTTTTAAACCTTTATTTAAAGTCACATAGTTTACACCTTCTGGAGGGTTTTATTTTAAGTCGTGATGTCCTTAGATCATATTTGCGGTAATTAACAAAACCATCTCATCTCTTTTCTTAACAACAAGCTCCTCTCGCAGGATCTCTGCTGGCACATTGCTGACGCAAATAGTTATGTCGATTTTGGCCTGTCTAATTAATGTTCTTGAGCCTCTCTTTTGATTGGCCTGTTGTGTTCTGAGTGACGCATGTTCAGGCCAACCACAGGTAACTAGGGTCAGCGACGTCACAGCACTAGCTGGAGGCAGCAAAACAAAGGGGAAACTGGAGGTGGCCTATTCAAACCAGCGCAGTTTCGGCTACATAAGGAGCTTAAAATATCTTGTTGGGATGTTGTGTGCCAGAATCGATGTAATACAACCTCAAATTAGATATTTGATCGCATATCTGCTGCCACTGCCAGACAAAAAAATGACGACAGCTGTAGTTAAACGCGATAAAACGAGCAGACTGGACAGAAAGGATCGTCAAAAATGCTCGTGTTTGCAGCGCACACTTCTTATCAGAAAAGGTTCAATAAAGTATTGTCTTTTGTTGTTATAGGCGCGTCTACAGATTTCTTGCCATATGTCTATGTTTCTTGCATCTCACGACTATGTCGTGTATGAAATAATGTCTGTGTGCATGTGTGTAAAACTACAAACTGACGATTTATATGCTTAATAATTTTTAATTGTATATACATTGTTGTGATTACTTGTGGCTGGAACAATAATGTAGCTGTAAAAATATTTGCCTGCTGAAATTGAAATGTATATACATCTTCATCATGACTAGATAGACACGGTGAGTTTGTCTTTACTATACACGTTAGATGTGATCCACCTCATAGTAACAATCCTGTCAGATCGCCCATCCTCTGAGTGAGAGTGTAACGTTACAGCTCGGCCGATCTGGTTTAGTGGTTAAAAATAACCTTTTCGACATGCTTCCGTGTTGTTGTTGCTCAGCAATAGCATGGACGTGATGTTGTCTGGGGGTTTGGCAAAAGGAGAGTGGGATGGTGGGACGGTGCTCGGGGTGGTTACTGAAGGCGGTGACTGTGTAGTTCTTACGTCAACTTTTTACGGAAGTCACAAGGTTTCGTGAAAAATAGCTAGAACTTTAAGCGGGCTGTGTGCATTTTACTGTGGACTGAAACTTATATGGTAGTTAAATAGCACCTAGACCTCAGTAATCGTGAAAAAAAAAAGCCAGGAAATTTCAGTTTTTACAATATGGGACCTTTAAGTGTCCTTGTGTACAGTGTATTATACTGGTATTACTTACTGAGTATTGGTTAGGGTAGGGTTAGGATAGGGTTTCAGGGTTAGGGTTTACTTGCAGCATTTTATGCCTATTTATTGTTATTATACTAGCAGTTCATGTAACATCATAACAAGGACACCCTTAAATAGAGATTTTCATTCATATCATTCATTCATTCATTTGTTAGAAGATTGCATTCTTGCTTTTCATGATTTATTTCGGTTCCTTTTCAAATCCTTTCTATGTATAGTATCTATTTTATTACTTGTAAATAAAAAATATTTTGTGTAGTAGTATATTTGTAATAAGAATACTATAATAATAATAATGATGTTTTTAATTTTTTTTGGTTTTGTAGGTTTAACTCGTAAATCTATGAAAATCCTAATATATATATATAGTTTTTTTGACTGTCCCAGCAAACTATTCACCGATGCGCACTGGCGGCTTGAGAAATAAGAAAAAAAAAATCAATGTACTGTAAATATTACAACAGAATATTTTTATTTTCAGTCAAGCTGAAAATTTGGCAAATTGTGTGATTTACAAAAAAATATGTTTAGTGTGTATTTAGGACACTAGCTAGAACACTGGAAATTTGCCTTATCAAGACAAAGGCAGTCATTTTGATAAACAAATAAATAAATAAACAAACCGATTCTAGCATATCGACAACTAAATAACTAACTGAATAACTAAACAAACATTTCCCACCACATAATGCTATTAAACACCATATGTCAACAAACGTTCCTGCATATATGAATATATTGATAGGCCTTTAATATTGATAGGTAGCTTTATAAGCCACATGTGCATTGATTTGTTTTTTTACATAACCAGAAATAAAATTAAATTATCAGTTTATGACTAGACTCTGTAGAGTCTATTATTAGTAGGCATTATTATAGGCTATAAATAAATAAAAAAATAAACTCAGATTTCCATAAAGCATGTGTTTTCAATATTCTACTGACTCCATTCTGTGAGGAGCGTAGTCTTTTTATTGTTTTGTTGCAACGTTAGTCCTGGGTATAAATTTTCGTACAACTTTAGCTTATAAATGACCTATGATCTGCTAGAATCTGTGGTCACATTATGCAGAATAGGCAAAAGCTATGCCCACTCATGTGTACTGCAGAATGTTTGGCGGTTGATTCCTGAAACATGTCATTGTCTGCCTTGTTTACCATGGCCACTAATTAAGCCATGATTCGAAATGTTTCCCCCCATCAAATGCTAATTACAGGCATGAGGCTGTTCATTAGGACATCCCAGTTCAGTGAATGTTTATATTGGCGGCTGTGTAGGCACACAAAATAAGCATCGACTCAAACAAGATGCAGGACATTTTATATGTTTCTGAATGAACTGAATTAGCCATCTTAATGATTAATGCAGTCACTCTAAAAAAAAAAATAGTAGGAAAAAGGAGAAAGTTTTTTTTTTATGCTTTGTCTTTCAAATACATTTTATAACGTTTTTTTTTTATCTATACACTACCATTTAAAAGTTTGTGGGATCACTTTTTTTATATAATACTATAGTTTTACTCGCCGATAGCCTTAATTTGATGCATAGGATAGTTCTACAATACATTTTTTTATGCTATATCTATTTAATAAATAATGCGTTCCTTTCATCAAATAATCTTGAAAAATATAACAGTTTGCAAAAATATATTAAGTAGCACAAATAATAAATGTTTTTTTGAGCATCAAATCAGCATATTATAATGATTTCTGAAGGAACATGAGACACTGAAGACTAGAGTAATGATGCTAAAACTCCAGCTTTGTAAATTACACTTTGAAATGAAAATTAAATGGGAAACTGTTATTTTAAATTGTGGTACTTTTGATTAAATAAATGTAGCCTAAGCATAAGAGACTCTCAAAAACAAATGTATATTATAAACATTCATGCAATTTGCAGACACTTTTATACAAAGCAACTTGCATTAAATTCAATGTATATTTTATTAGTTTGTGCATTCATTGGGAATTGAACCCATGCTAGTACCAGGCTGCACCATGTTCTATTTTAAAACTGTATCAGCTTAGGAATTTTAATTACACACACTCTAAAAAATGCTGGGTTAAATACAACCCAGTGCTGGGTAAAATAGGGAAAAACCCAGCAATTGGGCTGTTTTGACCCAGCGGTTGGGTTAAATGTTTAACTCAACCTTCTGGGTAGTAACCCAACCGCTGGGTCAAAACAACCTAATTGCTGGGTTTTTCCCTATTTTACCCAGCACTGGGTTGAAATTTAACCCAGCACTTTTTAGAGTCATCGACGTTCTGCCATGGTTCATTCGTGAAAGACATGCAATGTAGATAGTTGATATCGATCTATTTTTTGTGTGATTTTCAACCAAGCAAAATTAAACTCTTCAAATATTTAAAATTATATTCTTAAACAACATATTTTCCAAAACTAAACAAGACCACCACGGAACGGTCAGTCTCCAGGCCTCACTATACCTTTCTCCTCATGAATGAAAAATGTACGGCACTGCTGGTAATAGAGATGAGAGACAGACAGCACAGCCTGTCTCACGTGTTGCTGTGCTCTTGACAGGCAGTGTGGACAATGCCCTATCCCCTCAGTGCCCCTATTAAATCAGGCCCGAGCCTGCAGCCAGAGGATTAGTGTGAACACAGCCATTTCCCCAGGTAGCGGATTTGCCTTCCATTAGCTGACAGTGCCCCTGGCTCCCTCTGCTTCAACTCCAGTTGAGGTCAATTATCTGCTAGACCAAGTCAGGTACTTTCTCTTAATTAGAAAGTTCATAGCAGCCGACACCATCTGGAGAGAAAAAAAATCATATTGTGTTCTGGGTAAGAGAGAAAGTCATTGCAAGTAGGTTGAGATTTGCAACAAATTTGGTTATTCTGGTGACAACTTGAACTCTTAAATTATTTTGGAACTTTAACAATTCCAATAGTGATTCTTTTGGCAGAAACACCCTCAATAATTGGTTCTAATTATTGTCACGATCGCTGCCGGAAGGAACACAGAGCCGTGGAATACAAAAAATAGTCTTTATTAAATCCAAGACACAGGGGTAAATCCAACTCAGGAACAAGGAACGAGGAATGACACACGAACACAACTTAGTAGACCCGACAAAGAAACATGAGGCAGACTACACATTATATACTAGACTTGACGAGGGATAGACAAGTGGTGGAATTACTGAATCATCAAACTAAACGCGGACAAGGACCATGACCCAAATAAGACCACAATCAAAGAACAGATGCCAATACATGACACAAAAACGCCATAATCCTGACATTACTTCCCCCTCCCGGAAGGTGCGTCCTCGCGCTGTACAACCTACATTGGGAGGGGTGGGTGGGAACCTGGGATGTACGGCTCAGGATGATGACGGACACCCGGGCGGGGCGTCATACGAGTCCAGGAGGGACCGAAGGAGGGAGGAGACCCGTAGGGATTGTGAAGAGGGACCAAGCATACCCAGGCCACAACCTGACAGCGACCCACGTTGGAGAAGCCGACGGAGCCGTGTGTAGAATGCCGCCGAATCCATGGGGGGGCCGACCAAACGCGGCGGAGGACCCGAGGGTTTTCGTCTTAAGAGCGGTGATGGTGAGGATGTGATAGGCCAAGGCGGATGCGATGGCGCCGGCGATTGAGCGGAGGCGAGGAACTCGAGCGACAGAGGACTGCAGGAGGAGCCGAGGGATGAAGGCTTGACAGAAGCCCGAAGGGCTACGGACTAGGCGCCGCCAGAGGAGTGAAGTCCCTAGGCGCAGGATGGTCGACCCAGACCAAGGCGGAGCCGGAGGGAACGATGGAGGCCGGTGGAACTGGCTGCCGGTCCATCGGCGGTGAGGATGGAGCTAGAGTCCAATTGTGGAGCCGACGGGTCGTCTGGACGGGACCTGCAGGGACGAAGGATAGAAGAGAGGGGGCAAGTCGGCTTCTAGCTCTGTTTCCCAGTCTATAAGGTCCTCCTCACAATCCAGCAGTCCCAGTTCTATAATCTGCTCATCCTCAGTCGCGGTGCAGTGGGCGAAGCTCCACTCCGCGCTCATTGTCCATCGTGGCGGGCTCTGTTGGTGGCTCTCGCACCTTGACTGGCGTCATTTTCAGCTCCAGCTCCATGGCGATCCTCAGCACTGTCGCTCTGTGTGGCGCTGGCTCACCGGTCGCGGTGGGCTCGGGCATGCGCTCCGCGCATCAAGGTGATGGTGGGCTGGGCACTGAGGTCGGAGTGAACATGTTTCACTCCACAAAGGCGCCGAAAATTCCGCTCGAGGACCATCTTCGGACGACGGCGCTTTGCACTCGATGTTTAGACTGGCGTCGTAGAATGCACAGAGCGCATCGTCCGGGTAGCTGGAGAGGTTGGCAAGGACCAGGAACAGTTTGGTGTGGCCCTCGAGCGATCTCTCCCCCTTATCCAGCAGGATAAGGAGGTATTCCGGATGGGAGAGGGGATCCTTGGAAAACACAACAGAAAAAAAACACTGTTCGGAAAAAACGGAAACAAAAATGGAAGGAACACACGGATTAAGCTGTTTCGGTCTGGTCTTCTGTCACGATCGCTGCTGGAAGGAACACGGAGCCGTGGAATACACGAAATAGTCTTTATTAAATCCAAGACACAGGGGTAAATCCAACTCAGGAACAAGGAACGAGGAATGACACACGAACACAGCTTAGTAGACCCGACAAAGAAACATGAGGCAGACTACACATTATATACTAGACTTGATGAGGGATAGACAGGTACGGTGAATCACATAATAATCAACTAACCGAGGACAGGAACATACCAATAGGCCAAACCGGACAGAAACGTGAGCAAAACACACACAGACAGTCCATAATCCAAAGATAACACTGGAGCTGTGCTGAGAAATTAACCCTTAATTTATAACATTATACAAGTTAAGAAATCAAGCATAGACATTTTAGGCATCCCCTAAAATCCTAATCACTACTACTAAATTGCACTACACTATTGATTTAAAAACAAATAACTCCAATTTATTTAATTTATTACATCATTTAATTACATTTCAATTAAAAGACAAATCTGGCAAAATTAATTACAATTAATGAATGATAAATACTTCTGGCACTCTTTGTGTGTGGGTAATCTATATATATATATATCTAATATATATATATATATATTATTATACATGGCAGCCAGATACATTTTTAATGAGCCTAAAATAATGCAAGTCACACCTCTGTTTATCAATTTGCACTGGCTAACAATAGCTGCTCGCATAAAATTCAAGGCATTAGTGTTTGCCTACAAAACCACCACTGGCTCTGCATCCCTTTACCTTAATTCACTACTTCAGACTTATGTGCCTCTCAGAAGCTTGCGTTCTGCAAGTGAACAACACATTATTGTGCCATCTCAAAGAGGCAAAAAATCACTTTCACAGACTTCTAAATTAAATGTTCCCTCCTGGTGGAAAAACCTGCCCAACTCAATCCCAGCAGCTCAGTCCTTAACCATCTTCAAGAAACGACTAAAACACATCTCTTCCATCTTATTTGCCCCTCTAACTCTAGCCCTTCTATTCTTCAAAAAGAAAAAACCATTTTTTTATTTTTATTTATTATGATCCTTAACAAAAACTAATATATATATATATATATATATATATTATATATATATTAGTTATATATATATATTATATATATAATATATATGACAATATTAAATTTATTTATACCGCAAGAAAATATTTAACCTTCTACCAATAATTTGCTAAAATGATATATCTTCTGCAGTGAAAGAGATGGTAGATATTTTCCTCATTTCTACATTTCAGGTGACACTGCCAGTGGAATCTGACTGCTTATGAAGTATTTTCAATGCAGAGGAGAATCGAATAATTGATTCGTGGTCATGGTCTTTCTCTGTCCCTTTTCTCGCCCTCCTTTTTAAGACATAACATCCTCTTTTCATACATATTTCATAGCCTGCGTGAGGGTTGTCGGTCACCTGTCTGGGGACCCTGACAGATGTCCGCACCGGCCTACTCCAGGACACTTCGGGGAAGGGAGGGGGTCTTCTATTCCTCCAGTCTCCATGGGTCCCATCTGTTGGGTGTCTCCAGCTCGGGGTTTCAATGGCTGGCTGCTGTAGATCAGATAATATTTCCTATGCAGGTCCAACAGAGAGAAATGCATATATTTCACAGTGTGCTCTTGGGGGGCTGCACTTGGGGGGTATTTCATGAAACCAGTTGATATTATTTTCATCCGGCAAGGGTGGGAGAAATTAAAATGACGAAACGACAGATGGTATGAGAGTCGCAAATTCATGTGATGGGATAGTGCATGAACGCAGCGTAATCGAGGGTTATTACATACTACGTAGGTCCTAGAGGGATGGTGACTAAGAGGCAGAATAATGGGACTATATCATGTGACATTATCACTGTCCTATTTGGTGGGCGGGGCAGGTAATAGTCTCTGTATGTAATTGCGGGTATGGTCAACTATCATTTTTAACAATTAATTATTTATCATGCCTTGAGTACGGAATATAACATTTCGAATCTTTAAAGGCATAAATAAATAATTGTTACAAAATGACTAGTTTAAACATACAGCAATTATAAAGTAGACTATACATGCAATGCGATTTATACAATTTTAACTGACACTGTGTCCAAATACCATTTGGAGCAACTGTAAGTTAGCAAGAAGCCCAGAGGGGTGTCTGATTGTCTCAATCCATGGTGGTCCGGTCATAAGGGGATGGGTCAGATACTGACATGCTGGCCCCTGAATATAATTACTTGCCCGTCTTCAGTCCTCAGGATACTCATGCTGGAACCTTGGTGTAATGTTCACATTACATGGTGAAAAAGTCACAAATCAGATTTTGTCTGCATGTGACAGATGTGATTTTTCCAGAACAGTGAGAAAACAAACAATCTAATCTTTTCTAATCTGATTTGGGATATGTGATCCAACATCTGAACATATTCAATCTGCGCTCTGCAGGCCAGGATAGAACAGACAGACAGACATATGACAGACAGATAGACAGACAAATAGACGGACAGACAGACAGACAGATCGACAGACAGAGCCATAGTAGATAATTAGATAGATAGAGTAGATGACGACGGCGGACCGACAGATATGATGACGAACGGACGGATGCAGACAGAAGATGATAGATAAAGACGATAGATCGATAGAATGATATACAGACACAGGTAGATAGATAGATAGATCGATAGATCGATAGACAGACAGACAGATGTGTCTGTGTAAATGTGAGACAGTGTGCAGCACTACACATGTAGAGTACATAGTGCAGTCACACTAGATTGTACTAGAGTACTCTATACTCAGTGTGGAGGAGGATGAAGCAGAATATGGAAGAACTGAAATCTTTTTCAGCTTGGTGTGAAACTAGAGTTCAAACAGAGGGTCACATGGGCAATGCAGACCCCAAATCCAGCCACACACATGGTATCAGGCATGATACCAGTAACACCAGGGCGAGCAATAGTGCTTTCCAGACGCTACAGAAAGCTGTGTATATCTGTTTGCAGTATACACACATAGCATACCGCCTATCCATCAAGCTCATTAAAGCTTGTGAAGTCCAGGAGGAGAAGACCTCATTCTCAGGGGCGAGTGAATTTGACTGGCTGTTGCAAGGAGCTTGCGTTTAGCCTGTGGCCAGGTGAGCAGTGCTCTGAAATATTAATGACCGTATTACTGACTGGCCTCTACCAGGTCAGCACAAACCGCACAAAGCTAATGGTGCGTGTATGCCATGACTCTCTTGGGTTTAATGTGCTATCTCCGGCAATAACAACAACTGTCTCACACACACACAAACACTCACACAGATGCACGTTTGCACACGGACACACAGCCCCAGGTGTAACTCCAAGGTATAAGCACACATCTGCCTGCTTGACAACCTCAGGAATTGTGGAATTTTGGTCTTTTGTAGAGGCATCTTATGTACTCGAGGCGTTTGTTCAGGAGTGCAGTCGGAGGAAATTTTATACTCTGTCTTTTGACAAATCAGACATACTTGTGCAGTGACCCTGCATTTTTCCCAGGTAGTGAAATGGCCTCTTAAATCAACACGTTTCACATGTCGAAACAGTGCACACCTTTATTTCTCTGCTTGGAGACAAATTTATAAATGAGCAAGGAATTTTCTTTTTCATAAGCCCTCAGGAAAATTGATGAGGTTATTCAGTCCAACGTTGTTTTCTTTGGACTGCCATCGAGGCTCTAGGCATGATTATGGAGTGAGTTTTTCCAGACTTTTCTTTATAGTCGCCACAGAAGGCAGTGGAGACCCAAGAGAGCATCTAATTTCCTGTGCTAGCGTGCTAGCGTGTTCTTTTACGGGCTGCTCGCTCTGATTAAGGACATGCTAATTTCAGAGATTCGCATCTAGACACTTACTTTTTCCTCTGCTGACCTTACGAAGAGTTGCTATGACACGATATGGAACAATATTCAAATTAGCTCAACCTATCTTTGAAACTACAGAGAAGTCAATCTGAAAAATTCTTAGCACTGAAGATTTTTAAATACTGAAAATCTAAGGCTATTCATATACATTATTAGAGAACGCTCAGGAATACCTGATTGTGATTGGTCTATCTGTCTTTTTTTTGTGGTAAAAAAATATGTATTTATTTATTTGCTCATTCATTTATTTGTTTATTCATTCATACATTCATTCATAATGAACATTAACCCATGCTACTTACAATTTCCCTGTTGATTTGTTTCGAATACTACTGTCATTTAAGTTTCTCATTACATTCTTGAAAATAAAGGGTACAAAAATAAGTTTTCAAGATTTCATACAAAAACCATTTTGGGCTCCCCAGTGAAACTACAGTATTTTGTAAATAGCAATTTACCCTTTGCCACTATAAAGGACCTTTAGTGCAATGGAAATGGATGTTAAAGTTTCTTCATGGAACAATAGAAGCCAATAAAAAACATTATTTTAAGAGTGTATGTAGAATTGTTATATTTGTTGATTTGGTCGTGTAAAACTATTGTTCTGATCCTAAATACACTCTAGCATCAAGGAAATGAGTATTTTTTATAGAATATCAAAATCTTCACTGTTGCCATTTAGGAAAGTCCTCCTTAACTCAACAGTGAAATTACAAGGGTTGATCGATTTCTTCCCTAAAATCATTCATTTGCGGACCCAGCTTGAAGTCATATCTCTTTGCTCATGAATATTCATGGTCATCGTCATTATGACAGGAAGACTGATAATCTCAAACTTTGTCTATTTCCCACACAAATGCTAATGCAATGGAACTTGTTTGCAAAGATTCACAATTGAAGACAACAACAGTAACAGTGAAGAGTGACTATAGTTACAGGACTTCCACAAACCCTCAGCATAATAAGCTGCGGAAGTACTCGGTCCGCAGGTCTTAGCGCTTTGTTATCCCCTCAAAAAATGGTGAAGGCTTTGGTGGGAATGCCAATCAGGAGAGACTGGCTTCATTATTTTATCTTTCCCCCAGAACACCTTCCCCTCTAATGGCTATCCAAACAGGTCTGTTAGGGCCGCTAGTGGAAGCTAGATAATGACTGTTCTGTTAAGTGCACAAGCTACTTTCTCTCCCCTGAAAGCCACCTAAAACTTAAGAAGCAAGTCCTCTGGGCATGCTCAGAAATCTCCTAAACAACAAAAGTAACGGCAGCAACAACAGGCAAGGCTGATACAATTAACTGATCGGAATGGCTGAGGTTGTATGTTTTATGAATGCAGTGCAAGCACATTCAGGCACCGTTGCGCCTAGCGCCTGAACTAGGTCAAGAACTTTCAAGACTCACCTAGTACCAACTCGTGTGAAATATTTACGCCTTGTCTGAGGGTTACATGCTAGGTGTGAAAATCTGTTGAGGGATATTCTGGGCTGAGTTCTTTATTCTGATACTTCAGAAGTGGACACAAATTCATCCGAAACGACCACCGATTTTTCAGGGCAATAATTCAATTTATATTTACATATTTAGAAACGATGGATGTGGTCAGAATATTATACCCCGCAGAAATAAATGGAAGTGTGTGGATTGGATAACTCAAATCAAATTGTTTAGTGGAATGTTGTGGACTCTGCCAGATGTAAAGTTGGGTATAATGTTCAAATGCCTGCGGAGGGAAATGTTCGCTGCTTGGCAGCGTCGCTGTAAATCAATCTATGTGAGAACAGAGCAACGCTCTGTTAAAGCGAACTGAACTGAATGGACAAAGAGTGGTTGCCAATAAATGCGTGAGATTATTTGGTCTCATCTGCCAGACACTATTCTTGGGATGGAAAGTCATCCAAACGTTATCAAGTTCAAATAAACAGTGAACGGCCATGAGCTTAATTTGATCTTTGGGAAGAAATTATGGATAGCAAACAAGCCTGTAAGAAAAACATATAAGAAAACAGCAATCTTGCAATTTCATAGTCCTGTCAACAAATTCAATAAATCCTCAGCATAACACTATACTCAGATATACAGTGAAGAAAACATTATGTGGTCCTGATGTGACCTGTATGTGGCCAATGGTTTCAGAATTCAATAAGTTAAACATTTAGACAGCATTTGTGGTATAATGATGACTAAAAGAAAAAAAAAATCAGTTAGTTAATAGTTTAATTTCAGTGGAATTTCTGTACCACTAGTGGCATCAAATGGAATTGCAATATTTTGTTTACAGGGACAATTCAGCTGCTGAAAACAAAAGAAGATATTTTAAATGATTGTAACCAAACACTATGGAAGTCAATGGCTACTGCTTGGTTACCAACATTCTTCAAAAAAAAAAACTGTCCAGCCGAAGAATAAACTCACATGTTTTGAACAAGATGGAGGGTGCGTTATACGCGAATAAATGTTGGGGTGAACTATGCCTTATTAAATGGACCTCGGGCTGGACAAACATTGGCCTAACCAATGGCTACATTTGAGTGAAACATTCCACTACACTTGGCATTTAGAACTAGCGAAATGTTGTCACTGTAAGACTCATTCAATGGTAGTAAAAATATTACAGTGCAAACAGTTAAAACAGTTTAAAGTTTGGATCGTATTAGCCTACAATTAACCTACATTTGAAGCATTGACCACAAAATAAAACATATCCGAATTTCACATGATACTGTTTGAAAAATGCACACAAACAAACCAAAATCTTCAGTCCTCTAATTTTCTTTGCTAATCTAGCAACATTATGTCAATTATGTCTTGCTAAGATTTACAACCCTGGCCATATGCGTGTCGCCCCCATGTCATCCATCACCATCATTTCAAGATGCCGACACGGACCATCGTATCGGAATGTTCAAGTCCTGGACTCTGAATTATCTTTCGTGGCAACACTATTAATGCCCAACATAGTGCCTAATTAATCTGAGGCAGTCAGGGGTACAGTGGTCACTATGGTACATCGTGCTCTCAGCAAATTCCCATTTTTAGAATTTGTAATTAATATTCTACGAGCGTGAATGCTTTTCTCAACATCAGTAATCTCATATACTATAATTTGACTGGCGCGCTACACACCCACACGTTTATGCAGGACATGATGCAATTATGTTTACCTACACCAGTTTGCTATTTGTTTGATTCTTTCTAAAATAGTCTGACCACTTAAGATTCTCCATGCTACTGCAAGGGCGCTTCTCAGATGACCATAAATGATCAGCGTGAGGATTAGCACAGTTTAAAGAAAATACTGCTAGCAAAACTTTGTTAAAATGTTTTTAATAGACTTCCCTGATTGATATCGCTTTGGTTTAACTCTGAAGGGGACTCTATCCGCCCCCTGCCCAATTAGTTTGATACTATACGCACTACAGCAAGAGCGCACGTTACGTATTCTCATCTGGGCTGCCCGTTGGCAGTTCTTATGCCTCCACACAGCCTGTCATATAGTGGTCAAGAGCCATTCGATTGTAATGTTTTTAGTTTTGTCCCCTAGAAATGACATTCAATTATAACATTTTATGATAAAAGAAAAGAGCACTGAGTTAATAAGACATGTTTGGAGCACTCCCCACGACAAAGAAAAAAAGAAAAAGAGAAAAAAAAAGAAAAAAAAGAAAAAAAAAAAAAAAAAGAAAAAAAAAAAACAAAAAAAAAAAAAAAAAGAAAAAAAAAAAAACAAGAAAAAACGGAAAATCAAAAAAAAAGAAACAAAAAAAAAGAAAAAAAAAAAAAAAAGAAAAAAAAAGAAAAAACAGAAAAAAAAAAGCAAACAAAAAAAAAAAAAAAAAAGAAACAGAAAAAAAAAAAAACAAACAAAAAAAAAAAAAAAAAAAAAAAAAAAAAAAAAAAAAAAAAAAACAAAAAGAAAAAGAAAAAAAAAAAAAAAAAAAAAAAAAAAAAAAAGAGAAAAAAAAAAAAAAGAACAAAACAAAAAAAATAAAAAAAAAAAAACAAAAAGAAACAAAAAAAAAAAAAAAAAAAAAAAAACAAAAAAAAAAAAAACAAAAAAAAAAAAAGAAAAAAACCAGAGTTTTGAACTTTTGTCCTCTGCCCAGGAGCGGCATTTACTCTGCCATCAACCATGATAAACAAACTGAAGGGCAGTTGCATTTCACATAATTGCTTGGGCAGAAAATGTCCATTACGGCATGTTTTGCTTGGCACTTGGAGTCGAACTTTAAACTTTCTGAGAAAAAAAAAGTGGGGCCATGCTGGAAGCTACAATGGTTTTGTAATTAACGCTTCGGTAGGGCGGTCAGTCACTGCAGGTCCCTGTTTGGACAATATATCCTCTTTCTCATTCCCGCACAGATGGTATCAAAAGCAGACGAAGACGAGGAGTTTCTTGGGCAAACAACGACAGCAAACACTCAAACATAGCTGACCCTAAGAGTCAGCAATCCATCTTGTTCTTAATCACTGCTTTCTGTTGTCCTGATGCCTCAATGAGACAATGTGACCTGGGTTACGTATCCGTGCAACAATGCCAAGGCAGATTGTGTTGCATACCCTAGTTTAATAGGCTTATCTCAGTTGGTGTGCATTGCTCTGTCTCTTTGCTGACCACACCATTTGTCCACACTTCACATACCGTCATCCTTTGCCTAAGGCTCAACTGCACAATCAAGTGCCATTTGGATAAAGGAAATTTGGACAACCTTTCCATAAAACTGGTGACATACTCCATCCCCATTGTTGGAAAGCAAGAAGAATTTCCCAACTTCCCGAGTGCCACTGGACAGATGCTGTTACTCTTTCCCTGGGACTTGGCAAGCCCCGCTACAAAATATTTTCAAAACTTTTGTGTGCAGCTGTGCCATTTGTCAAATCTTGTCTTCAAGTGGCGGAAGCAACCCTCCAGAATCCCGCTCTAATTACAAGGCACAGTGCACAGTCTTATTGGAAGGGCAGCCGCACGGCCCTCTCGGGGCTTAAGTACTCAACATGTGGTGAGTGGGGTTCTCCATTCTGGCTTATATCA
This sequence comes from Sinocyclocheilus anophthalmus, assembly GCA_018155175.1. Taxonomy (NCBI): domain Eukaryota; kingdom Metazoa; phylum Chordata; class Actinopteri; order Cypriniformes; family Cyprinidae; genus Sinocyclocheilus; species Sinocyclocheilus anophthalmus. The sequence continues at coordinate 252,919 of JADLZN010012047.1, forward strand.
GCCCCCGAAATAACAAATGCCATCCTGATTTCAACAAATGTAGCGGCTTTTACAATAAATGCATTGTTTCAGTTTTTCGTATTTGGGTGTTTCTTATGGGCACTTTTGGTCCTGTGGAAATGTAATCTTAAAATGCTTTTAAAAGTCACTAACAGTATACAAAAAATATGTCATGATTTATTTCCCTGAACTGCCATGAAAATGTAATTTGACATCTCAACTCACTATACACTCTAAATAATAATAATAGTAATGCTTGGTTGTAAATTGCACACACCAAAAAATGGTTTTGTTGGAAACGACACCACAAATAAATAATAAATACTTATATAAATATATATACAGGTAATAAATGACATTCTGAAAAGCATGTTGCTAATGGCCAACAATGGGAGGACCTAGGCTAGGCTAAGTGTGCTGTAGCATTTGGGACATGCTAAAGGCAATAAACATGTTACAGTAAATATAGACGTGATGACAGATGTACTATCAGCCTTAAGTGTCATTCCAGGCATTTGAATTTCCTGCTCTGTTTATATTTGCACACATCATTGTATTGGTTTGGGACAACTCATGCACATCCACTCAAGTCATAAATTAGCATTTACAATGGCCAAAGTGATACATAGTTCTTGTCGTTTTGGCAGAGAGTGCTGGGTTTAGCTAGCAATGAAGCACAAAAAAAGAAGTGATTTATGGAGTGTGCTGGTTCAGCTGGAAGTTGATTGCACTTTTAGTGTATGAGGTTTTTATTCTCATACTGTGTCCATAGTGGTTGATACTCATACTCTGTGTCATAAGAGTTTATGAGAGGCTAGTCAAAAAGGTAAGTATTTAAAAAACTGTTTTTGGTAGAACATCTGCAAAATATTAGACGCGCAAACTTTGAGGTCTTTTCTATATAGTAGGCCTATACTCTTAAAATATGACTAAATTAGCAGATGTATGCACATACATACCAAAGGGAACTTACATCTTTTTGAGAAAATAGAAAAGAACATGTTGAACATGTTCCCTCCCCCTACTGTTAATCCGCACCCCCTCAATTAGCACTAGCATATAGCAAACCATGTTGACTATCTATAATAGTTGAATAATTCATAGCTGAACCATGTACGTTTCACACTCCAGACCAGTAGGTGGCGGACTTGCACCTTTAATCCGCCAAAAAACTTGAGAGAAGAAGAAGAACCATGTCGACTGCTATGACTGGCTGTGGAATTTCGCTACTTTGCAACAAAGTGGCTGGAATTTATACATTTTGAAAGTGTCTTTGGAAAAAGACTTACAAAGAAACAAAATGGCGATGTTAGCATTAGCTTAGCAGGTGTTTGACTGTCAACAAAAAAGATTCCCAACAACCAAATAGGAAACAATGCTATGCTTGTGTACATTTAGTTTGACCATTAGAATTTAATTAAACACAGCATAAGTGGGCTGACAAACTAAAAGTCTTTATTATTAGCAGTCATATTATTTTTTATTTATTTATTGATATAGTCCATATAAGTATAAAACTCAGGAATAACGCAGGCCAACGTTAACTCTTTAGCCACTGTTGAAAATTTCACACAAAGGCTTTGCAAAAACCCATTATAATATCAAACATGGAGTTAAATCTGTAAGGGTTGTAAGGCATAAACAGGGCATTTTATGCCAATGAAGACATTCTCCACAGTAAATACGTTATCTGTATGTATTTGAACTTTTTAAGATTCACTGTTCTGATAGCCAGACATGTTCCATGTTGTTGACCTTACAGGAACATTTAAATTTATTTAGCATGGGTGTGATTTGTTTTCCCCATTCATTACTTAGGAACGGATTACCAAACAGCTGATGTTTAATGGACTTAATCGGATAAGGAGGTCTGGACGGAATTATGAGCATTGTCGCTACACAGGTTATCAGGTTAGCTCGTAAGACTTAACACAAACAATTATTTATTGAATGAGTGGGTAATCAGCTCCTAAATTATGAGGCGCATAAAGATTGTATGAGTGTCAGTGGTGGTCACGTCAATCAAACTCTATCTCTGTTTTTAAAGGTTGTAACTTGGGCTCGACAAAATAAGAAGTGTCCTCCGAAAAGGGCCACACATGTAGCAAGCATTACTTATTGATCAAGTCATTATCTTTGGGGTCATTTGAATTTGGGCGGGAAAGTAAATTTCCTGTGTTTTCAGCCCTCTCTTCCAGTGGTTTGAATTGAATTGGATTGGGGTTGACTTGGCCGTCCACTCCAGCCTCATGAATGATTGAGAGCGAATGAAGGAAGAAGCTCTCATAAATAAACACAAGTCTGCTGCTCTTGCTGCCTGGACCTGAGCGCGGTGTTACTGTGCAGGAAATATAAATAGACGGGACCCACAGTCTCCCAAATTAAGCCTTTCAGACTGAGTTAATGCACTGTATATCATTACCATACGGAAGCAGACCAGCAGTGAGGCACTGTGAGCTGGGAGACTCTTCATGTGTCGCTCACTACAGCGAGGGAAAGAGGTAACATGCACTTTGTAACCTTGGCTAACACACATTTTTTTTTTCTTTCCCCCATTTTTCTCTCTCAGGGAGTAGCGTAGATGGAGTCTGTATACTTCGAACCCCTAGCATACAAACACAGAGAACTGCAGAAAAACAATAAGGGCAACTCAATTTCTTCAACAAGCCACATAGAATCAAGGTCTGCAGCACAAACAGGGCAAATCCCTAGTCTTAAGTATTAGCAATAGTAATGGTGCTTTAACAAATCGCTGCTAATAAAATGCAATGATTTTTCATATGATACAGGCTTGTGCTGTTAAAACATAACCATACTGTGCTTTTCTGTTCTGTAGTGCTCAAAACCAGAGCCTTTTATGAGTGTGCACTGCCTACATTTTAATGCCCGGGTCCGTTGGTGTCTCACCTATAGGAGGATCTATATGTTTATTCTCGGTTGAGGTCCGAGTGTTGCCACAGAATAAATTCAGTCAGTAACAGAATGATTTCTGAGAGAAAAGACCTGCAACATCAGGATTTCGAAATAACATTTGGCCTCTGTGGACAGCTGGGGCTTGATGTATAAACATTGCAATTTTTCACGCACATATCAGGATTTATAAAAAATAAAATAGACATAAATATGTGCACACCGTACAGACACTCTAGACCATGCGTATGCACTCTTTTACTGGAGGGAGCGAAATAAGGAAGCAAACAGAATTATTTTAAAGTTTGTTTTACATTTGACATACACATTTAATTTAAATATGACAAATTACTAATGAAGTTAAGCACAGAAATTTCATGAAATTATTATCCAGAAACTACATTTTAATATGAATTTAAACAGAAATATTTGCAGTGGATGTGCTGTTTTCGAACAATTTTCCTGTGGTATGCGATTTAATGTGCCCCTATTATGGATTTGTGAAAATTACCTTTCATGCAGTGTGTAACACATCTCTAAGTGAATAAAAACATCCTGCAAAGTTTTAAATCTGAAAGTGCACCGTGTAGATAACTGAACCAAATTTTAAACGCATTAAAAAAAAAAAAAAAAACCCCCCAAAAAAAAAAAAAACACAACACTTTGTTGTTTTGTTTTTGCCCATTTGTGGCCTGTGGAATGTTGGTCCACTCCTCTTCAATGGCTGTGCGAAGTTGCTGGATATTGGCAGGAACTGGAACACGCTGTCGTATACGCCGATCCAGAGCATCCCAAACATGCTCAATGGGTGACATGTCCGGTGAGTATGCTGGCCATGCAAGAACTGGGATGTTTTCAGCTTCCATGAATTGTGTACAGATCCTTGCAACATTTGGCTGTGCATTATCATGCTGCAACATGCGGTGATGGTCGTGGATGAATGGCACACCAATGGGCCCCAGGATCTCGTCACGGTATCTCTGTGAATTCAAAATGCCATCAATAAAATGCACCTGTGTTCGTTGTCCATAACATACGCCTGCCATACCATAACCCCACCGCCACCTTGGGCCACTCGATCCACAACGTTGACATCAGCAAACCGCTCACCCACACGACGCCATACACGCTGTCTGCCATCTGCCCTGTACAATGAAACCCGGGATTCATCTGTGAAGAGAACACCTCTCCCAAGTGCCAGACGCCATCGAATGTGAGAATTTTCCCACTCAAGTCGGTTACGACAACGAACTGCATTCAGGTCGAGACCCCGATGAGGACGATGAGCATGCAGATGAGCTTCCCTGAGATGGTTTCTGACAGTTTGTGCAGAAATTCTTTGGTTATGCAAACTGGTTGTTGCAGCAGCTGTCCGGGTGGCTGGTCTCAGACGATCTTGGAGGTGAAGATGCTGGATTTGGAGGTCCTGGGCTGGTGTGGTTACTCGTGGTCTGCGGTTGTGAGGCCGGTTTGGATGTACTGCCAAATTCTCTGAAACTCTTTTGGAGATGGCTTATGGTAGAGAAATTAATATTCAGTTCACGGGCTACAGCTCTGGTGGACATTCCTGCAGTAGGCATGCCAATTGCATGCTCCCTCAAACTTGCGACATCTGTGGCATTGTGCTGTGTGATAAAACTGCACATTTGAGAGTGGCCTTTTATTGTGGCCAGCCTAAGGCACACTTGTGCAATAATCATTCTTTCTAATCAGCATCTTGATATGCCACAATTGTGAGGTGGATGGATTATCTCGGCAATGAGAAGTGCTCACTAACACAGATTTAGATAGATTTGTGAACAATATTTGAGAGAATAGGCCTTTTGTGTACATAGAAAAAGTCTTCGATCTTTGAGTTCAACTCATGAAAAATTGGGGCAAAAACAAAACGTGTTGCGTTTATAATTTTGTTCAGGGGGGTGGTATTTATTGTCTCTCAAAAGAAGAGTCGACTCTGAATCATTGAAACGAGTTGTTTTTAAAACTAATCCCAAGCCGTTTCATGTTGACTTCAAAATGAAACATTAGCATATTGCCCCGCCCACTTGTTAGTCTTTTCAAGGTTGGTCTGAATGAAAATGTAAATTAATTCTTTGCCACTATGTGCCGCTTTTGGAGCAGTAAAATAGCAGCTTCCCCGGTAACGCTGTACACAAAGCAACACTGCGCTCACAAAACTGCTTTATCAGGCATGATGAAATGAAAATAAGACCAATCGAACCAATCACCGCAGATTACCGTCACGCAAAGGAGGGGTTTGGAAAAAGGGGGGTGATCGTTGAGCTCTCGTTTGGAGGCGTTGAGCAGTAGGTAAAAAATTGCATATTATAAGACAAATTAACGTGTTTTTTGACCTTGAATTCATGTCAACCTTTTTTTGGGGCTCCCAAAACCACAATATGAACCTTTCCATGACACCATAATGGTGCCTTAAGGTTAATCACAGCGAGGACTGCTTGGCGTATGGCAATTCTGCTTTAAATTGTGTTCTAAATAGCAATGTTCTGAGAAAATACTTTTGCGTGAATAATAATGATCATTGATGTGAACTTGACTTTGTCTGATGGCTTTGGAACATAGACGGTAAAGACAGACATAAGGATGCGCTCTTTGATCAAACAGTCCATTGGCTGGTTTGAAAAGTTTCGATGACAGTATAACCTCTGTTCACAGTCGCCGCGCACAGATAGTTGCCTAATGAGACAGTTACCCTTTCGTGCTCTTCCCAATATTGTAACAAACACCATATTTAAAAGATAGAATTTGAAGGAAACTGTTTTGTTATTGACGCGGTGAGTCAGACAGCTACACTGCAAAAAAAATAAGGCCTATCTCTTTCCATTAAAATATACACTGAAAAAAATGTGTAGTAGGATTTACTTGAAGAAGCTTGAAACAATTTTCACGTCAGAAAAGGCTAGTTAATTTTACCAAAATTGACAAGTAAAAGCCTAACTAATTTATTAATACTTTAATATACATTTTTAAGTTAGTTCTGTAGAAGGGTATAACTGCAGCCTGGAGAGCTCCAAATGTGGGTGGGAACTCCAAAATGGGGTGGGAGTTCCAAAATAGGGCGTGGCTTCCTCCCTTTGACAGACAGGCACATGACACGCCTGCGCAATTTTTTCCCCCAATCCACTTCAGTGCAAACTCCGCCCCACAGCTGATTCTAAAGTTTTTATTGGTTGTGTCAATTAAAGTGTTGATTTTCTACACTATGCTACAAAAAATGCTAACACCTAAACTTACCCCACACCTGACCCTAACCTTAACTTTAACCAGTGAAATTGACTGCACGGCAGGATTGGTGCTGAATAGCGTGGTAAAGAAAGATGCTGTTCAGGAGATAAACAGTTAATAAGATTATGCGGTTTGAGATCGTTCCGTAACTCCCCAACCGGATCTCACCGGACAATGGCAGCTTTTTATTTACACCCAGCGTCACTACCCCCTCCTGCGAATTTCGTGACCCGGGATGCCCCCGTTGCTTGGAACAAAGCGATAGAGTAAAATCTTTGTGCTGGGACGGCTCGAGGGAGAGTCGTGGGTGATTCCCGTTTATATCGTGAAGCAGAGATTCAAACTCCAGTCCGAACACCACTGACCACAAGCTTTGGGCTCTATCATTATATAGTACTCGGTAGATGACATTGTGAATTATGAACTCTTCATATTATCTATATTTTGGAAAACAATATAATGCCCTTCTGACAGGAAAAGAAAAGCACTACTATCTCATATAATAGCTGCTCCCAGTTCAACCTCAAAATCGATCAACTAAATTGATCACAATTGATTCCAGACCAGGTAATTATCAAGGGACTGTGCAGAGGCTTTGTAATAAAACCACAGATGGCATAATCTGAAGTCCCACTTTCTATTTCATTTGCGTATGTGAAATGCATTTGAAATGAGATGTATTAAAGATGAATTCAATCTGGATGTTTGGAGGGCCGCAACCCAAAAATGGATCACAGATCTGTTCTGATAGGGAAGTACCAGCGGAAGCTAATGGGACCATGGTGACCAGCCAAACCTTGATGTCCTGTATGTAAAACCTGGAACCTAAAGCAAAAGTGATGAAAACCACTGCATAAAACCTCACATATTTTTAACAGGAATAAAAAAACAAGGCTGTGAAGGACAAAAGAACAGCATGTGCAATGGATTGTACTGTAACAACAAACATCTTTCCAAAAAACAAAGAACTTTACTTTCCTTAAAGTAGACAAAACTCTATAAAAAAAGCACTTGAAAGATTTTGAAAGTTGTGATTTTGCAAATTGCATGTGAATTTCAATATGCCGTCTACCCATAGTTCTATACAGTATGTGATGCGTTCAGCAGTTCCAATTAGTCGTTTGTGGAGAAATGCGTTTATAACAATAAATATAAGATATAAGATAAAGTGTGAATTTGTGATTGTGAAAACCACTGCATAAAAGCAAACATGACTTGAAACTTCTTTGTTTTTGTGTTTTTCCACTCTGCTTATCCAAAGGCCTACAAGAGTGTGCCTGATCACACAGTACAAATGAGTCACAACAGTACTAATTAGAAATATAAAATGGAATGCCAGGCTCAGAAAGGTCGTTACAAGGCATTCCTACTATTACAGAGCGTTCACAACACAAGCTCACAAATAATGAGCCGAATCCTATT